>JANKKB010029921.1:0-35468 GCA_026225775.1 Bursera palmeri | reverse complement strand
TCGAATCATTATCCTATTTGATTCCTTAGAATCGAAAAATACCACAAACTAAGTAAGACTTAATAGTCTTTTGCCCCCATGATTCTCTGTTATTTTTCCTTATTTGTCTTATTATTCTCTCGTTTCATTAATTCATTTTATGTGACAATCAATCCTGAGAAAGGATTTAGAATCATTCCTTAGAATAGAAAAATATCACAAACTGAGTATAACTTAATAGTTAAGTATGATTTAATAGTTGCTTAAATTAATGTGGTAAAAATTTTAAGTTCTTCCATCCAAATCATATAATACCACATCATTTTGTGAAATAAAATTTGTAAATATAAGATTGTTCGATTAAAATTCTATTTCATATCAAAAAATACCGAATAGAATGGATTTCTAAGTGAGTAAAGGCTAGAATCTCTCCATACAAAAATTTTAGCTCCAACTTCAACTTTATCCAAGTTCAAATTGGAATTCACTTAGCCTATACATCTGACCTTACCCCTGATAGCCTGGATAATAAAATCTTTAGAGCACAACTCTGCACCTTCAGAACTCATTTATTTTCTTCTTTTGCTTATGACTAATGTGATGGAAATTAATTTACATTACATGCGTATATCTACTGTTAACGAGCTTTTTATATGGGAGCAATTGAGATATATAGTTTCAAGATTTAGCATATATAACTATGATTGAATAGTTTTGGTAAAATGTAAATTCTGTACATTTAAGAGACAAATATTACCTTTGATTGAGTAAGCATTTTATTAATTTTTCAACCAAAATCATAAATAACAAGCAAAAGGCAATACTTGATCAGAAAGGAGAAGAGAAACCATGCATTCATCCAACTACATATTCTTATTAAATAAGCAAAATAGAATCAATACTGCGACATACTTTCGACCCTCTTTGTATCCTTCAACATTTGATGATGGGAACAATGGTTGCATCGCAGTTGGGATCATCTTCAATTGTAATTTCATCACTCATCTCGTTAGTGTCAATGTTGTACCAGTGCAACCCCCGCTGAAAAGCTAACAGAATATAACGCTCCACAATCAGCCTGGGATAAAGATAAAAATAATAATGGGAAGGATATCGTCGTAAAAGACCTGGAGCGTACACGATTGATGAAGGAGAGATGGTGTATTGCTTGATCCAAAAGCTTTTCACTGAATCCTTCAGAACCCATACGTATACCTCATCAGCATAAGAGTTTATATTCGTCAAACCAAGTGATCCTTTCACCTCTAGTAATTTCACATCAAAAAAGTCCATGTGGGAGCGTGGCCTAATACATAGACTTTTAATTGGATGAGATGGAACCTCTACTCGATCCATGAATTTCTCTGTAGCAATCTCCATTGGCTGAATAAAACATTTATAAATAGGAACAATATTTTGATGATCGGGTGGTTGTGCTATCCAATATAATACACCTTGTATGGAAATTGAAGATTTTCTTCGTATAATCTGTGCCAATGGAGGTTTGGACTTCCTCCACTTTCCTTTTGATCTCCACCACCTTCGAGGGGTCAAGTCATATAACAACAGCTCCATCCCTCGAATGTGACCTTGAATGTGAAAAACGAATACAACAACTCTATAATATTCTCCTTTTGATGCATCGTAGACCATTGTGTAGTCGTGTACTATTCCACCTATTTCAGGCAGTTGTCGCTGCTGTTGTGCGATGGCATCATACATATACAACTTACTGTTGCTTCCACATGGCTTGCCTCGAAAGTGCAGTAAACTATTACAAGATACCTTTGTCGAATCATCTTCATGTAAAGATAAAGTACAAAAAGTGAATGCTTTCCTTGCTTTCATGCCTTTATCATATAGTTTGAATGAACAGAAACTGTATTCACCAGGCGGATCATCCTTAATCTGGCAGACCATCATGAGCTTTGATACGGATTGTTGAAAATTGACCTCTGGAAGATCAAGATCAGAGATGATATTGCACCACTGCCTGCACACACTCTTGAATCTGACTGTAGACTTCGCTGGAAGTCTAATTATAATCTCTTCTACAATCTGTTGAGGCAGGCCATGATCATGCCCTTGACCACTTCTTGAAAGAAAAAAATTGCTGCGTTTGGGTTGATTTCCCTCCATTCGCTTTTCTGCAAAGGATAAAAACTTAGAGCTTAATTTGATTGAACTCCATGTTCAGAAATTGAAGAGTGTACCGAACGTTTCTCACTTATAATCTGAATGACTCAGAAGCAATCACATAATACTTCCATTAACTATACACATACTTAGCGGAGTAGAACTCTTTTACTAGACAACTTGCACAAGAACGTCAACCCTATTTTTGGAATCCATAAAAATCTCTAATACCTTTAAACCATATATTACAAATTTATATTAATATTTCAATACAGTTTCTGTACATGTTTAGTGAATGATATTACAGTATTCATTAAATTTGCATCACAATTTCCCGTTTACACTGATACATATGGCGACATATTCTAATGAATCCTATTTCCAAGCCATCTTTTTTTACGGAAAATAAAATTACACTTGGATGGATATAGATTATCTTACTTTTTTTTCCTAAATCTATACAATCCTTTTTTATATTATTCAGGCGAGTATTTTAGGATAGAGTTAATTTGTTTTAAAAAAATTATCCGACAAAAATAAATCTAATTTTTTTATAAAAATATATAATTATTCATGGAAATATCCCTTTTGCATTATGACATATATTTAATGGCAAAGTTGTAATTTTTCTATAAGGGAAAAAGAAGAAGATTGTTCATTAAAATAATTTCACATCATTTAAGATGTAGAGTTAATTAATATTCTAAAAGGGAGAAAAGTGTGATTTTGTAAAATATTGGAGGTCAAATAGTAATTAATAAAACCTTTTATACACTTTTTTTTTTAACACAAACAATACAAAATCAATTTAAAATAAAAATTGACAAACCCTAATCCCCATTTCTTCAACATCACGATTACTCTTTTGTGTTCTTAGTTACATATATGCTTATGGCTCGTACTATTGTAACTTAAAATTTTAATATTATTTGATAAACCATTCATTTTTTATAATCTAATGGTAAGACTAGTTTATGAGTAGGTATAAAAAAAACTACTTTTTTAACTTTTAACTATTTTTTCAACTCTTTTTCTTACCCATAATTATATTAAATCAAAAATTATAAAAAAAATATGTAAAATTAAGTTATAATAGCCTAACCATATGCTAATTGATAAAATAAAAAATGAAGTATCTCGAATATGTACATACAGATATATGCTTATACGTAATTGCTGCCATTTATAAGCAAAAGAAGAACTCACAGGACGATCCTTGTCGAGCAAGAATCCAAACATGGATGGATTTTTGATTTAGTAAGAATTTCTCTTTGTAAAGGAATTTGCTTACAATTTTAATCCTTTTAGGAATAGATTTATTTATTGAGTCATTATCCCTATTTAGAGATAATAATCTTCCATGTTAGGATGATCTTGGACTCTTCCACTCGCTTTTCGTATCATAATCGAATAGTTCCTATATCTCACGGATAATTTTGCCAATACCAAATAGGAAGGAAGGCCTTTTGCCGTTTTTATATTATGAATTTACATAACCAATTTTACAATCAACAATAAGCGTAATAAAAAAATATTAAAATTCACTTTATATACCCCTTAAAATATCAAGTATATACGTGTTTATTTGATAAATAAAACACTGTTATTTTATTAGAGAAAAAATCGGTATTGTTAATTGAATTTTTTTTTTCATTTATCCAAATTAGGATAATAAAAGTTTTATTTAAACCTTCTAGTTACTGTAATCTTTCTTTTTTCTTCTTCTTCTTCTTCTTTTTAAAACGAAGTCTTTGTCACCTTAAACAAATCTTTGTATTTTTTTTGTTTGGTTAAATTGAAATAATAAACTAAACTTTTTTTTTTTACATTTTTTACAGTAATTAAAAATCAACTTTACTAAATAATGTTTTAGAAAGCTGAAAATTAATTTTATTAGAGAAGAAACCGAAACTGTTACTTGATTTTTTTTTTTTTTTTTTTTGGTTTCATTTACCCAAATCTAGCTAAGAAAATTAAAAGCTTTACTTAAAAATTATTGTCCCTAATCTGCTTTTTAGAGAACTTTCTCTTAAACAAATCAACTTTAGCTTTTTGTTTGGTTAAATTGAAACTATGAACTAAATTTATTTTAATCTATTTTTACGGTACTTTTTAAAATTAGAAATCAACTTTACTGCATAATTTTTTTGAAACTGAAAGTTAATTTTGAATTGTATATTGGAAAAAGAATTTAAAGTATAATTTTAATTTTACATATACAATGAACCTCGTAAAACAGGATATTTCACATTCTCATTGGATGGATGATTATTATACCACTTGTTATAATTTTTTTATTCCCTTAATAATATTCCGTCAAGTAAGGTTATATATAATTGGTTTTATAAATTGTTGAATGCGCAGAATTACTCTTAATTTTAATTAATCAATATCCCATTATTATGGGAATTTTGTTAAATTGAATGATGCATGAGTTTAGAACTTTCTTTGGCTGAATAAAATGATTATCAAGATAAACAGCATCAGGTCCAGCAGCTGGATGTGCTATCCACTACAATACACCTTGTAGCACAATTGAAGGGTTCTTGAGTGAACTGTGTGAGGGAAGGTTTGGACTTCCTCCACTTTCCTCTTCTCCACCACTTTCGTGGGTTCAAGTCATATAAAAACAGCTGCATCCCTCCAATAAGACCAACGAATACCACCACTATATAGATTTTTTTTTATGCACCACAGACCATCGAGCAGCCGCTTCCTCCTCCCTCATGTGTTTCGGGAAGTACTTTCTGCTGCTGCGTAATGATATCATACACATATAAATTACTCCACGGGTTGCCTCGAAAGAGTAATAAATGATTGCGAGATAACTCATTCGAATATTTACCACTCACATTCTGTAAACGCAAAGGGGCTACTTTCTTTGCTTTCACGCCTTCTTCATCCAGTTTGAATGAACATTGACTGTAGAGAACATCGGCACTTCCACTTTGAACATACCGAATCGGGCAGACAATCATGAGCCTTGATATGTATTGCCGAAAATTGACATCTGAAAGATCAAGATCAGAGATGATATTGAACCACTCCTTTCAGACACTCTTGAATCTTACGATTTCGCAGGAACTTTCACTATAATCTCCTCTATAATTTCTTGAGGCAGCTCATCATCTTGCCCTTGAACACATCTAGGAAGAATATCAATATTATCGATGGGTCGATTTTCCTCCATATGGAAAAATTCTTCTACAACAATTTCAGAATGCATATGATATTTGTGAATGTAGAGTTTTTATAATCTGATTAATGAAGCTGAAGCGATCATGTAAGAGTTTTTAAAGAACTACGAAACAAACTCATACTTTCATTTTACAAAAATAATCCCTTGATGATAATCCTTTTCTTACGGTATCTACAAATATATTAAGGTATCTCTGATTAAATGGCAATTGATGTGCCACAGTTTTAGAGGTTTCAGAAAATATCATTTAGATCCTTTCGGTTTAGAAAATAAGTATTTACGTCCCCTCCCGTTACACGAAGTGCAAAAAAGTTAATAGAATGGAAGTTTTCACTTTTCAGTATCACCAAATATCTCACAGAGGATTACGAATCTTCTTATGTTCGTCCTTTACCTATCTAACATCATTATTTTTACATGTCAAAGCGTCTTCTTGGTCTCATAATCCAGGTCTTGAATTCAATGGAAACAGGGAGCCTGTTTTTCCTGAACTTTTTCAATTGAGTGATCAATTTATTGGCACCAGGTCAACCCGAGGCAATCTACAACGGCTACTACGACTTGTACTTAGATGAAAGGATCACTTTGTTTTGTACATGTAAAGTTTCGCAGTGATGATTTCAATATATGGGCTCTGAAGGATCCAGTGCAAGGCTTTTGGATTAAGCAATACAGCATCGCTCTTTCATCATTGCAGGTGCCCAATAGGCAGCCATATTTTTCAGAATGTGGTTGCGTGCATCGTAGTGACTTCCAGCCCAGGGTCTTTGTCGAGAGTTACATGCTGGTAACTATCGGGCGGGGGCTGTATTGGTACAACATGGACACTAAGGAGATGACTGAAATTGCAGTCTCTCCATACTTCCGACCATGCACTTTCTCAATTATCAAATATTAAAGAGAAATGCTAAAGTTAATTACATTGATAATTATTCATCCAATAAGAGTTTGTCAACTCCGATTATAGGGATTTGATCGTTGAAATAAGTTATAAATACAGAATAATTCAAATTGAATATTAAATAAAAGATGAAGGAGAGTCAAGAGTGTATCAACGCTCTGATTAAAGCTTCCCCTTATTATTATGAAACTTTCATTAAACAAATTTTAGATCCAAAAAAATTATAATAATTCATAATTTCAGAGAAATCTGTTCTCAATAAAAATCACCTGAACAAAATTAAGAAGATTTGAAGTACTATCCATTTCCATACCCAGTTCATCTATAATCTTCTTCTGAAGCACCGAAATTTTTACATTTTAGATTAAAAAAATAAGCATAACTTTTATATAGTGAGCCCAACACCTCCAATTGTCTCCACGCTTGCACTAAGCTCATCCAACTCCTCATCTTGCTGCCTACTTCTTTTAAGATATGGCCCACTCCTGCGTAACTGAGCCTCATATCACGGTCCAGGAAAAAAAAAAAAAAAAAATTGTTAGCAACAAACAATGACTTACTGTGAATTCTCACTAGGAAAAGACAGCGCTGGTTGAAGATAGAAATTAAATGGAAAGACAGAATTAGACATTTCGACAATCCCACCACCCAATTAAAAATTTCTTTCCTCATCAATATTCTATTCGTTAAACCCACTTTCATTTCCAAAAAAATTGGCCCTACCTCAATATCCTCTAATGCATGCTTTTTCAAGACTTAATTTTTTCCATTTCACGTGGGTGATAATATATATTTTATTCAACAACAAAAAAAAAAGAATACATATATAACTAGTAAATGGATGTTTTACTTCTATTTAAATGAAAATGTTGCATGCTTTAAGCAGTATTCAAATTTTTCTATTATATTTATAATGGTTTTTAAAATTTACCGATGTATAAATTATAAGTTAATATGATAACATGACACATTAATTATACACAGAACGGTATATAAGTGATGCAAATTTCGAGAAAATATCATTATCCTTGTAAATTCTTATAATATGAACGAATAATTGAATATGTTTAATTATCCATATGCCGCTTTTGAATTAAACCTTTCAAAATTGATTGAAGTCTTTCCTAATCATTAATTTACAGGAATTATTTTTGACTTGTTAGTTAAATTGAATAATTCTTTTCTATTTAAATAAATAATTTTACATTATTTCTTAGTATTTGAGAATTGTTACTATTTTCTTCATCATTGACCTAACTAATTTAGATGAATTTAGATATGATTCAAACATGTTTTGTAATTATCATCCCGCGTTTCATTTTTGAAATTAAACGCTTTAAATATTATTTGAATTATTTCTTAATCATTCATATACAGGAATATTGACTTATTAGCAAAATTAAAGAATTCTTTTTTATCTGAATAAATTTGTCTACCTTATCTCTTATTAATCGATTATTGTTATTATTATCTTCATTATCAACCTAAATAGCTTATAAAATAAAGTCCTGATACATGTCAAAAGATTAATTAAAAAAAAAGTTATATAAATTTTTAATCATTAAATATATTTTTAAAGGCATTAATATATACTCTTACGATGAACATTAAGATTACCATAAGAAAAATTCATATTCGATTTTAGCCCTCCTTTAATCATGTATATACAGGAATATTTTTGACTTATTAGCTAGATTAATTAATTCTTATCCATTTAAATCGAACTTTTCATCTTAGACTAATCCATAAAAAACAATGACTAGCGTACAAAAATTGTCTTCCCATTTCGTTTTGTGCTACACATGCTCGAAAGAGACTTCTCTACAAAGTCCATTGACATTATCTAGACTCTCAATGACAACACTATTTTCAATGTATAAAAACATTTTTAAATAATTAATAAACAGTCTCTGTGTGTGACAATAATAATACTTTATATTCTACACAATATCATGGTTGCCATCAAGCTTCTTTGTCTTGATAGCAACTTAACAACCTTTCTAGATTTTTTATTTATTAAATGTTCCTTTCATTTACTATATATGTATATATATTAGAAAAATTAAAGTTTATCTACAAATTCATTTTGGATAATTGAACCTTCTCAAACCACTTTTTTAAACACCATAAAGATTTATACATAAAATAACAAATGCGAAAAAAAAAAGGTTTAAACACGTAATGAGTATTATTCTTGTATCTCCCTCACAAACTCCACTCAGATTAAGATTACTTATTAATGATTGATCAATTTGTTATAATTAATATAATAATTAATTATATATCTCTTAAATAAACAATTAACAACACTACATTAATAAAACAATAGTAATAACATTATAATTAATTGAACAATTTAATAGTTAAATATTAATTAAAACAATTATAACAACTTAATTAGTAATTGCATCAATTAATAACAATATAACATTAATTAAACATATAAATAACAAATCTAAATAAGAGGTCTAAGAAAACAAAATTGAGGCTCTTATGTCATGCAATTTTCTTAAAATAAATTGGGAGGCTTGAGATTGTGTAATGTTTGTTTCCTAAAATACAATAATTTCAAGCTTCTATTGAGCACCTCAATCGTTGTTTCTGAAAGTGTGTTAAATCTAAAAAAAACTCTAAAAACCACATTAAGAGAGGATAAGAGAGAATCAAAAAAGTTTTTTTTTCGTAGTGTGTTTAGAACGAAGAATCAATGAATATTTTCCCTTGTAAAGAGTGCACAATTGTAAAGGAGGAACATTATTGGATAAAGATATCCACTCTGAATTAAATGAATTTTCTTTCACTCTCTCTTACTTTCTTACGAATCAAACAGCATAAAATTGTGATGAATTGTTGAAGGAGATGAGAAATAACAGTGCATGGCATGCGATGAAGTAGGGTAGAGCCCATGGCTGTATCCGCAGTCCAAACACAGTCTTTAGATACGGACAAAGTGATTATGAGCACAAGCCTCGCCATCATCTGCATGCCCCACTTGTTTGTTTTTAAAAATGCTTTTCATAAAAGCGCTTCATAAAAAAATGCTTTAGAATCTACAAGTGTTAGTATATTGAAAGGAAGGAAGCGAACACATATATTTAATCTACACTTGTGCAAGTTTTGATTGAACTATAATTAGTTTAACAAAATGTGCGTTGAGAAAAGAATTAAAATAAAAAAAAATGATATAGAATTAAATTATTTAAAATAAGTAAAAAAAAATGTTTTGAATCATCAAATTGAAGTTTAATTATTTGTTCATGATTACAAATGGTAATGGCCAATTGGCTATAAATATAAGCAGGCAAATACAGTAACAAATCTACTTTTTATCATGAAAAAGTTAGAAAAGTGAAAGCAAATCAACAGATTTTCACAGATTTTATGGAATCGATTTTTAACGACACAATATTCTGAAATCACAACCCATATATTTTCTGAAATCACGATATTATGATGCTGATGCATGTACCACACGATGTTAACATTGATGATTCTAAAACAATGGTGAATCATGAGATTTTCGAATAAAATTAAGATTCCTAAGGACCCCACAAAGAAATCAATGTTTTGTAGCCATTAATGAATTGCAAAATAATAAAATTTATAAATTTTATATTCACCCTATCAACTAGTGATATGTGGCCTACACATGACCAATCAAATTATTCTCAAACAAATACACTAATACTAATTCTTTACAAGCACAAGCCGGGTACTCAGGGCTTTTTTTTATTAATTTTATAAAATATTTTTTAATTAAAATAAACATTTATAACATAATCGTTACTCTCCTTTCATATAAAAAATTCAGTTACATTCAAATTACTTTTTTTTTCCTTTTTTTTTTTTTTTTTTGACAAAACCCAATGCTATGAACATGGTAAATGGCCGTCACCATCAAACCCAAGAAATTAGGGAGGTGAATAACAAAATTTGTACCGAGTCTCCATGAAATCTTTAAAAACTTAGGGGTAATGAGGAGTTTACCAAAAACGAGTAAAAGAAAAAAAGCAAAAAGAACTAACTATTTTTGTTTCTAGTCAATAGGCAATTAATTTCTCACCTAAAATTGGTAAAAGCAGAAAAAAGGGGCAACAATAAATGCATTGCCTTTGAATAAGTAAAAAAAAATTCAAACGTCAAATGCAAAAATTATATAAGTGTTTGTAATTCAATAATGTCAACCGTAAAATCAATTTATATGTTACTCTCCTATAATTTGACAACCATTATCACCTAACCTAAAGTAAAAATAAAATAATTAATACTATGAACATCCCAAACTAACGTGACATCATCTAACATCATCCAACATTTTTTAAAAATGTCTATTGAGCGTCAAATGATATCTGATAGATAACATCAAATACATAATACATCATGACGTCTAAATTTTTTAGAAATAGATAAAATTTTAACAAATATGATAAACAATATTGAACACACAATGAATCATGAGGTATAAATTTGTTAAAAATAAATTCAATTTCAATAAGGTCCCCTAATTTGAATCATTTTTACAATGATCCATACAACCTATGTCAAAATATATTATCATCGTGATATTTTTCTCATTTATTATATATTTATATCATCCTATGAAATTATAACAAATGGAATATACGTTTTTAATGGTGCATATTCATAATAAAGTTACTCATTTTAATCTTTCATAATAAAATCATGATAATTACTTGATCGAAAAAAGTAGTGGGTGGACCCAAATCTTACTTGGTTCTGACTTGGCATCTATTCATTCTAATCTGTTTGCTTCCCTTTCACAGCAAACACAGAGTACATATCTAGTAGATATGGAAAACCACTCCAAACGTTTCGGTTGGTACATAATATTGGCAAGTTTGTTTCTTTGTCTTACTCTACTACAGTAATATCTTTTTTTTTTTACAAATATTTTTATATAAATTGATGCAACTTTTTTTTTTTAACGATGATATTATATTATTTATTCTAATTCATTTGTTATAATTTATAATTAATTATTTAGTTTTACAAGCAGGCTCAAATGAGAGGATTTGATTCTTAGGTCATTACAACTCTGATATTGTGTTAAATTTATTATTTTTCGAAAGCTTAAACTTAGAACTATGCTTAACTAATACAAAAATTTAAATCAGTAAATTGTGCAAATACATCTACGTAAAGAGTTTGTAAAATTTTATTTGTGTTAGTTTTTATGAAAACATAATTGGTAAAAAAATTAGTGGGTGTTTAGTTAAATAAAGATAATTTTTTTTAAATTAAATAAAGTTTTATGATATTTCAAAACTTAAGAAAAAAAAAAAAAACCACCTACTTTCAGAAGCCCAAAGGCAAATTTTGAGCCTTATCCTGCTAGACACGAAGCTTATTTTTAATTACCGAATGACACAAATTGAAAAGACTCTTTTGACCTCTAGATAACTTTAACAAATGCACACTAAACGCAATACTCTACGTTTTAAATGATATTTTAAAATTTTCATTTTAAGTAATAATGTCATCAACAAAATAATTTAAATATAATTAAACAAACCACGAAGAAAGCTAAACGAATTTATATCATGGTGGTTGAAGTGTCATTTGTTCTTAATTAATTAATGATGTTTTTTTAATATTAAAAGCTTTATTTATTTATTTGTGTTGTTTAGTTGCTTATTAAGAAGAGCTGTTGAGTTATTAAAAATAAGCACTTTTTATATATAATGAGAGAATCCAAAATCGAGGCTTTTTTAATAAACTATTTAGGCTGTTTACATTTAAATAATAATTTATAGTAAAGAAGAGGGTTAAAAATGTTAATTTTTATATTAACAAAAAAAATCTAAGAGCGGGTGAATTGTAAATAAATCAAAATATCGTGACTAGTTTCGGAACCTAGAGTCTCTCCCTCCACTATATATATCTCAGTTCAATTCTCCTTTCGCTCGGTAAGATTTTGCCTCCCTTTCAATTATTACATAAACACACAACAAACGCTCGCTACATCCTAAAAAAAGCTGTTTTAACTTTCTCTCTCTGACAAAGCTTGTCTGTCTCTGAATCTATCTCTCTTTTTCCCTGTTAAATTTTTTGAGCTTGTCAGGTATATTTAATGATAAATGCATTTGATGTTAATGTTATTTGTTTTAGATGATATGTTTGGTCTTATGATCTGGGAATTGCCTAATGAACAGTGTAGTGAGTTTGTTGAATCTGAAAGATGTTTTTTTTTTTTAAAATCTAAATTTCTGATCTTTATTTTTTTAATCAAAGTTTTGATTTTTATCCTTGAATTCTCTCACTGATCTGTGTGTTCGTGTTGCTGATTGAGTGATTGTTTATCGCTGGGAAGATGTGATTGAGTTTGTTTTTGATCAATCTGTTTGTGTAAGTGTGTTTTCTGTGTAGGTGTGTGTGGAGGGTTGGATGTAATGCAATGTGTCTGAGAGAGTTCTAATGGGGTTTTGGATGTTGTTTTTCTACATGGGTTTGTTTTGTTTTTTGTTGTTTTGGTAGAGAACAAAAGAAAGAAGACATAAGATTGTTTTTATGGTACACGTAACTGGAAGAAGTACTATCTACGGCATTTGCTTTGTTTGGATTTTGTTATTGAAACATTATATTCGAAGTTGCCGTGATTCTTCGTGGATTTTTATTTGTTTGTTTTCTTATTATTGAAAATGTTAAAACATTGTATTTACCTGGAAACTCATGGACGTGATGTTGATTAATGTTTATGGTTCTTGTTTCGAGGAAGGTGATGCTTATCAGCTTCATTTAGGTGTCCTTTTGTTTGTGGCCTCATCATGAATATATTTATGTTTTGAATGTGTAGGTATTTGTGTATTATGGATTCCAAGTCGGTTGTGGATATGATAGAGGCCTCATCAGGGGTTCATTTTTCTGGGTTTCATATGAATGGTCATGCTTTGGAGACTAGAAATACAGAATCAGGGCAGCCAACAACTTCTGCACCTGAAAACATGCATAAACAACCTTTTGTCATTGGTAAGTGCTGGAATGCGAAGTTTCATTTAAGAATTACTAACTAATATTTGGTTAAAAAAATTTCATTTTAGTCAATTGAAGCATGCCACGAAAATTTGAATTTTGCAGTCTTAATTGCTTCAGATATATAGCAGCATTACAATTATATAATATGAAGCTATTGGTACTTGTGAGATAAATGATTTGCTTTGTTAAATCTCTAACAATCTTCTATCTGCTTATGTTTTGGTTTGAATAAACCTATATCATTGTCCTTGGAAGCTTTAGCTTCTCTGAGGATAAAGACAAAAGTGAAGTTTTGTTGTGTGTCCAGGCTTTGCCCTAGAAATAGAAAGTAATATGAGCAATATGAAAAGTACATGTGATAAGATGGCATGTCCTTGTGTTAGGTTGGACTTGTTGCCATGTCCTCTTCAGAAATATGTAGATATCTGGTTCTGGTCAAGAAACATAAGTTGTTTACATGCTCAGATACGTGCTTTGATGACTACCATTCTCAGACCAGGTGTTTGAGGTTGAAGTGAAAAAAAATTTTCGCCTTGGTCTTTGGTGCAATGATTAGTAAAATCTCTTTCAGACTAACTGCACATATGATCCGTGTTTTATAGTGAATTGAACCGTTATGACACCTTCTTTGTCCAGGTTTTATGACCAACTTAATTTGATATAAGCAAGTATTCATATTCGTCCAAATTTTATAATTTATCTTGAGTTGTCAAGAGATCAATCATCTATACATGTTTCAAAGACCTCAAATTAATTGAATCTATTATCAATACTATATGTTGGTCTTGGGAGGTGGGACCCTTGATAGATGTATAATATGCTATTGCTTGGCTCTTCTAGATGAATTGATATCAGCGGATCCTCTGAAATTAATCATAGTAGACTTCATTTTATTTGTCTGGTACTGGTTGACTACTGCATTTACCATGCAAAATTTTCATCTTTTCATATTTTTTAGTGTATTGACTTATTTCTAGTTACATGTTGAAAGTTTAAAGTAGGTTCTCATTTATTTTAGTTTGGCTTTAATGTTTACATCCTGTGGCAGGAGTTGCTGGGGGAGCTGCATCTGGTAAGACAACTGTATGTGACATGATTATTCAGCAGCTTCATGATCAACGTGTTGTGCTTGTTAACCAGGTAAGGTTTCTCCTGATACCAAACAAATTTTGGTGTCATCTAGATTAGAATTCTTGATTATTAGAAAAAAAATTTGTATTTTCTTTTAAATTTTATGTGTTATCAAGCTTTGTAAACTAGGGTTACTGTTAACTGCATACCGCATAAGATACTCGGAGCCTTCAGAGAATTTACTGCCTTCACTCTACCTGCCATGAATTCATCCAGATAATTTTTGCATTGAACCCAACTGAAAGGAAGAAACATTGTCAATGAGCAAATCAGTTGATGCTGAATATCAATAATTCATCCACTTAATTGGGTTGACATTGGTTTTGGAATCATTTTGGTGCTTCTTTTGCTTTACATATGTTTAACTTTATATGTTGTCTTTTAAGTAAATGATATACACTATTTGGCTGTTTATCTTTGGCTTACATTGAGGACTATAAAATCTTGGCCTTTGTGAAACTTTATACAAAACTTTGATCTCTGTTTGAACTCCCTGCCTCCCCTCTTATTTATTGTGTAGCACCAACTTATCAGATTTCATATTTTTATTAATTTACATGAGATGAGATGTTTTTCCTTCACAAATGAATATTTCATTATGAACAATGCGGCAGGATTCCTTTTATCACAACTTGTCAGAAGAGGAACTTGCACGAGTTCATGAATATAACTTTGACCATCCTGGTGAGGGCATTTCTGTAATATAAATTTGATCTATTCAGGAAACAATGATCTGTGCTGGGTTTTCTTGTATCATGCTGGAATTGAGATCAATGTATGATCCAAGTGCTAAAGCATTCTGCAAGTGTGACTCATGCAATGATCCTGTTTCTTTGTTTTATCATTTCTTGAATTCTGTACATATATGATTTGTGGCATTGCAAAGTCTTATAAATGTCTTATGAGAAAGAAAGGAATATCGAACTTGATTACGTTTAACAATAGAAATGTAACTGAGTTCTGGTGTTTTATCTTCTTCAGTCATACTATTTTTTTTCCCAAGTTTATGCTGCCTTGGACAATTATGCAATATTGCTTTTACTGTCAGATGCATTTAACACTGAGCAGCTATTATCTTCTATGGAGAAGTTGAGGCATGGAGAAGCTGTAGATATTCCAAATTATGACTTCAAGAGTTACAAAAACAATGTCTTTCCAGCAAGAAGGGTATATATTTCTTGCAGTCCAAAAAATTCTATTTCACTTATAATTGCCAATGTCTTCTGCCAGTTCCTTGTTAATTATCATGGATATCAGTAAATGGAATTTTTTTTTTTAACACTATTTTTTTGGGACCTTTTACTTTGATATGATACATAAATTTACTTTTTGTTCAGGTCAGTTCATAATATTGTTTAGATGTCTTTTAGGAATCTATAGCATTAAATATGAAATATTTAAGTTGTGGTCTGTGTTCTGATGTGGAATTCTAGTTCTTAGACATTTAAGTTGTGGAGTTCTTGGCATTAAAAATTAGTTTAGTAGATAATCGCATATACTTATATGGGCATCAACCATTGCTCACATTGTTCTTTGTAAAATTGTTACTAAAAAAAGAGTGGGTTTCTGATCCATTAAGGGTCAAGCAATAAAATTGAATACCTTTACTGGTCTTTGACAAAAAGACCTAGTATAATTGCTCCTCATGTTAATTATTTTGGAATTTCTTTTTAATTTTTTTTTTTAAAAATACATTCCCTTCCCTTCTACATGCATGTGTACACTTTTACAATCACAGATAGAAAGCAGTGTCCTCTGAGTCTTAGAGTTTTTATATCTCAGCATATAATTTACTGTCACCTTTGTCATACAGCTGCTGTAATATCTTCTCATAATGTTTTTATACACATCTATATTGCATATATTTAGCAATTATTTGGCAGGTCTTTGTCAGTTTGTAGTAAGAGCTGTGCAAAATTTATTTCACCATGCTTCTGTATCACGTGCATCACCGTCGCTGATTTCTACAGATCTTCTGCAGGTTAATCCTTCAGATGTTATAATTTTGGAAGGCATACTTGTTTTCCATGATTCTCGTGTCCGAGAGTTGATGAACATGAAGATATTTGTTGATACAGGTTGTTTGTTTATCCATTTCAGTTACTTGATGATCTAATGGTAGATACTACCCAGGGCTAACTTTTTTTGTTTGTACTTATAATTTAGAAAATGAAGTGGTGCCATGTATTGTAAATTGTAATCTTCGGTACAAGTTTTAAAGCATTTTGTTACCTTAGGTTATAGAATGTCATTTATGTAGTGTTGGTGGAGCCTGTAGCTCCCTCAAGCTGGGAGATTGTTTGGCTGGACAAAATGTTGTCTCTACATATATGGGGTTCTACATGTTAGGCAATAGGACTAACTTAAGAGTTGAGGCAATAAGTTAACTTCAGCCTCCTTTAAGTCTTGAAACATACTTTAGGTATTATCTGAAGTTGTACAAAATGAAGTTACTGGCATAACTACTTTAGTTTCTTTGGATGTTTTTCATGCCAAATTAGTGAAACTAAAATTTTACTGAAGTTAAGAGAATAACTTATATACATAAAGGAAATGTATTTTATATGTCACTTGTGTTACTAAGTTGGCCTGTTACTTCACATTGCAAAATTTTCAGTGCAGATGCTGATGTCCGCCTGGCAAGGAGAATAAGGCGTGATACTGTTGAGAAGGGTAGAGATATAGCTACAGTCCTTGATCAGGTTAGTGTTTTTGACTCTGTTTAGTGCATTAGAATTGATATTAATCTCTAAAAATGATAGCGGAATATGTTGATCTCTTATTGGTTCCAAGCATACTGCTTTATTAGAATTCCCAGGAAATATTAGGGAGAACACTTTGTGGATTTTTGTGGGTTTAGATGGAGAAATTATGACCTATATTTTTGCTTAATATTCCTCTCAAGTAGTTACAAGATTTCCATTCTATATTGTGAATATTGTTAAAGTTATTCTTACATTTACTTGATGCTCAATTTGTACAAGTGAGGGGAAAAATTAAAAAAAGAGTTTTAATTACAAATTAGGAGAGAGTAAGCAACAGCGCTGAAATTTTGGAAATATTTCTACCTGCGTCTGATATGAAAAATTAGCTGTTGAAACTTGTACCTCAAGTATGAGAAATTGGTGGTCAAGTTGGTACTAATAAGGGAGTGATTTTCCCCCTTATCCTCGTGTTGGCCAAATGGATGAAATTGAGGAATTTTTCTTTTCTTTTTTTATTTTTTCCCACCCCTATTCTATTATTTCAAATGAAACAAATTGAAGCTTGATAACCTGTTTGTTAAGTTTGGCAAATTGACCGCATTCAAGCTATTTTATTTTTACTAATGTTCTTATCATATATGATATCCTATAGCTCATTTGAGTTTTTAACATGTTCTTTTACTGATGTTAATGCTTGATTATTCTGGATGCAGTACTCAAAATTTGTGAAGCCTGCTTTTGATGACTTCATACTTCCAACAAAGAAATATGCAGATATCATTATTCCCCGTGGGGGAGATAATCATGTAGCCATTGATTTAATTGTGCAACATATTTGCACAAAACTTGGCCAGCATGATCTTTGTAAGATATACCCTAGTTTGTATGTCATTCATTCAACTTTTCAGGTATCGCTTCTTTCCTAGCCTCTAACCTAGTTTGTTATTGATATTATGACTTCTGTTTGCTTTATATTTTTATATATTTTATGTTTTGTTTTGTATATAAAGAGACGGGGTGGAATTGTGGGGGTTGGTCGGGTTGCTTCAATATGAATTTTTCTTAGCATTTTGAGATTTTAATAATTGCTGCTGGTCTTCTGCAGATACGGGGTATGCATACCCTTATACGTGATTCTCAAACAACAAAACATGACTTTGTTTTTTATGCTGATCGGTTGATTCGTTTGGTGAGCTTATTTTCTTTATTTTAGTGTTTATTCATGATTTCTCTACTCATAAATGGATCAACAGATCCTTTCCCCTTATTTTTTTTATTCATCAAGTCAACTGCATCTTTGCCAGGTTGTTGAACATGGCCTTGGACATCTACCATTTACAGAGAAGCAAGTGATTACTCCAACTGGTTAGCAAAATGATACTCTCAATGTTGCATTACTTAATATTTTGTATCAAGTATTCAAAGTCTGCCCTAGCAGAAAAGTATTCAAAATCTGGTTCTGGTACCAGATACATACATGTGATTTCTAGATCTTGAAGAAATTTGTCACATACATGCATTCACTTGTTATATTTTCTTGCAAAATGAAAAACTTTCTATAGCCAACAAGATTTTGATAAAATTTAGCTCCATTTTTTCTTCATATGACTTGAATCATTTCAACTTTGTTATACCTTGAGGTGCTGAAAATGGTAATGCAGTGGTCAGAGAAGTCATTGTTGTTATGGTACTTTTTGGTATATTTAGTCATTATTTTTGCTAATTTACTAATGCCTGGTGGTTTGGGATTCCTATTCCTGTGAAGCTTCTATTGCTAATGTGTTATGTCTACAAAAATTCCTTTTTTTTTTTTTGCAAATGCAGGAGCTGTATATACTGGTGTAGATTTTTGTAAGAGGTTATGTGGTGTCTCTGTTATCAGGAGGTACATCTCTATACCAATTCTTATAGTCCTGTATTAATAGTTCTTACAACTCGCATTGAAGATCTACTTTGGAGCACTTCGTTTAGAAGATTAGCTTGGCCTGTCAGGTGTACAAAGACAAGAACTATAATAAGTACTTACATCATTTATGGTCTTGTTGACATTGATGGAACAATAAGTTTCTGGGAAAAATTATACCGGTCATGCCGATGTTATTAGGGGTAAAGCTAGATTTAGCTTTTGTTAACTATTTGATAAGTGAATTGTGACTCAGCTTATGGCGCTTTTACCGTGAATAAAATAACTTCCCCGCCTTCCCCATATTTCGCTTTTTATTTTTTTCCTGCGTTCACTTTTAATTTGTTCCCCCTTTCTATTATGATGATGAACAACTTGTTGATATTCTTTTTAAATTGATGCAAAGTGGTGAGAGTATGGAGAATGCTTTACGAGCATGTTGTAAAGGTATCAAGATCGGGAAGATTCTTATTCATAGGGAAGGTGACAACGGTCAGCAGGTCTGCAAAAAGTCTCCTTCCCTCAACATTGTCTATCCATTCCTGTATTAATTCTGAACTTTTTCTTGATTGTTTGATGATTTGGCAGCTAATCTATGAAAAATTACCACAAGACATCTCAGAAAGACATGTCTTACTATTGGATCCTATTCTAGGCACAGGTTCGTTTGTTTTCTTGGTGGAAAATTGTCAAATTGACAAGATTTTACATGCTTTATGTTTTAACTGTGTATCACCTACTAGTACACAGCCATCAAAACAAAGTATTATTTCTTATTATTTTTGCAGTCCTCAAGCTTATTATCCTTGCATCTTTCTGAAGATCCCTTTCTTCCTGTGTTTGCCATCCTGATGGCCTAGAAAATATTAGGTTGCATGTTGTAGTCATATGCAAGTTCTTACTCTGAATAGGCAAAAAGCTAGTTATATTACTGGGGTTAACCTAATTTAACTATCATTTATAATTGTTAAATTTGTTTTCAGGCAACTCGGCTGTTCAAGCTATTTCTTTACTTATAAGGAAGGGTGTACCAGAATCCAACATCATTTTTCTTAATCTTATATCTGTAAGTAAATTTAAATTCTTATGTCGTGGTTTTGATTAATATCTCATACATGTTGTCTTTTGAATTTCCTTTCCGATGGCTTTTTTGGGAGATTTTCTCATCCACACTACAATTTATCTTGTAATCTCACCAGGCACCTCAGGGTGTGCATGTGGTCTGCAGAAGCTTCCCAAGAATAAAGATCGTGACTTCTGAGATTGATATTGGTTTGAATGAAGATTTTCGTGTCATACCTGGCATGGGTGAGTTTGGAGACCGATATTTTGGCACAGATGACGACGATCAACAAGTGGTGACCTATCCACATGAGTTTAACCAAAGCAGCTGATTGTTCAACCTGCCAATAATTTCCCAGGTCGCCAACCAGCCAAAGATGAAAATCAGCATTGCTCAACTTCATAGTGTGGGGCGTCTAGTTTTCATTTTTTTCAACAATTTTGATTTGATCAAAGTTTCATTTTTGGATCTGTTTTTTCATTTTACTTGAAATCTTTTTTTTTTTTGAGCTACACAGGGGGGTGTTTGATTACGTATCTTTTAAGTGATTAAGATAATAATCTAAAAGGGTTAAAATACTAAGTTATTAGGTAGTGGAAACCATCTCTTACATTTTTCCTTCCCTGTAATAGGTGCTAGTCAACCCCCACATACAAAAAGCTTTGGATTTGCAAGGCTTAAAGGGGAAGGACAACTTGAAACTGCTTTATAGCCTCCCCCTTGATATATGTATTTTTACGAACCCAAACATTTATAAAATTTCATGCTCCATTTTTTTCTTACCCCGGAATCCTGATTCAATCATGCTTACAGATTTTATTGTAAAATTATAATTTTCTGTCAAATTCTTGTACTCGGTTATAATTTCATTTTTACTTCCTATTATAATAAGAGCTTGATCAATAATAAGTTACGAGGAAACTTGTGAGGTACTCTTATGTAAGAGGCTATGGGTGCTTTACAAAACTAGTGGTTGAGATCTTGAAATTAGCAGCTTTCATAAATTGCCTTTTTGTATGTTATGTTCTGTCAGCGCCAGGATGAGGGATGAGCTTTTCCACTCAATATTTTCAGGTTCATGCAAGCGATAATAATAATTCTAATAATATTATCGAAAGTGGAAGATGGCCACCTGGCTAGGAGAGTGATCACTCGTTGCTTTATCCAAGGATGATAACCTACGTTTGGCTAATCTTTTGACGCGTGTTAATGCATGGCATGGGCTTGATTCTGTTCGTATATTCCATGCTTAAGTAATCTATATAGAGTGGTGCTTGTAGTTTGTTTTTGCGTTTTCGTCCGGTATCTATCAATCTATCCGGGCAACACCATCCTAGGCTTGAACCATGTCGGCCTTTGTGGGAAAGTACGCAGGTACCTTTCTCTTAGGCTCTCTCTCTCTGATATCAGCTTACAAAGTTAATTAAAGTGATTCAAGCTGTCAGGTCTGTGATATTTGCACTCCTCTAAGTCGAAAGCACAATGAGTTTTTGTTTTGAGACTTATTTAAGCGTTATAAGAGTGTTTTGATGAGAAAAATCCACCCTTTGGAGTCCTTCAGGTCTAAACAATTTATGAGCTATTGGAAGTACATTACTTTCCATGAGAATGTGCTTCTCTAGCTTCTGTACTTAGAAGTACCTTGAATAGATGTTTTTTCTTTATTTTCTTTGAGCATACAAATTTGATCAGAATCTAAGAATATATATGATTTCTAATACATGGCCAGCAGACTGAACAAGGCCGTCTTGTTGTTTTATGTACACTTTTATCTGATAAGAAATTACTCAAGATAACAAGATTCAATCATCTTCTTTGGTGTATAGAATGGTGGCAACGTATCAACCAGTCCATTGTAGCTACATATTTTTTACACTTATATTTCGATACATTCATTAATTTGAACTTGAATAGCTTTAACATATCATCCTTGAAACTTCTGCACAAAGTCCCTTGAGCAAAATCTTTGTTTTTTCAGATGAACTTATAAAGAATGCCAAGTACATTGCCACCCCAGGCAAGGGTATTTTGGCTGCGGATGAGAGCACCGGCACCATTGGGAAACGTCTGGCAAGCATTAACGTTGAGAACATCGAGTCCAATCGCCAATCCCTGCGTGAGCTCCTGTTCACCTCTCCCCATGCCCTCTCTTTCCTTTCGGGTGTCATCCTGTTTGAGGAAACCCTCTACCAGAAGACCTCTGATGGGAAACCCTTTGTTGAAGTCCTCGAGGAAAACAATGTAATTCCAGGAATCAAAGTTGACAAGGGCACAGTTGAGTTGGCTGGCACAAATGGTGAGACCACAACCCAAGGGTTCGATTCTTTGGGAGCTCGGTGCCAGCAGTACTACAAGGCTGGTGCACGGTTTGCCAAGTGGCGTGCAGTCCTCAAGATTGGTCCAACCGAGCCATCCGAATTGTCAATCCAGCAAAATGCACAGGGCTTGGCTCGTTACGCTATCATTTGTCAGGAGAATGGGCTGGTGCCTATTGTTGAGCCTGAGGTGTTGACTGATGGGATTCATGACATCAAGAAATGTGCTGCCGTGACTGAAACTGTGCTTGCAGCTGTTTATAAGGCTCTTAATGACCAGCATGTTCTTCTTGAAGGGACCCTTCTGAAACCTAACATGGTTACTCCAGGCTCTGACAGCCCAAAGGTAAAAAAAATGTTCTTTAATTTACAAATTATGGCAATTAAAGAATTATGATATAAGTAATAGTTTTTTATTGGTCCGAGATACCAAATCATAATATTGACATGATAGGAACGATTGGTCTCTTATGAATAACTATTAATGGCATAAACTAGAATATCTCTAATGTTTCTTGAGTTTCTTATAGCTTACAAACATTGTGTTGTTTCGCAGGTACCACCCGAGGTGATTGCAGAATACACAGTGGCTGCACTTCGCCGAACTGTCCCACCTGCGGTGCCAGGGATCGTGTTTTTGTCAGGTGGGCAAAGTGAAGAAGAGGCCACAGTGAATCTAAATGCAATGAACAACCTACCGGTATTAAAGCCATGGACACTCTCATTCTCATTCGGGCGAGCCTTGCAGCAAAGCACACTCAAGACATGGGGTGGAAAGAAGGAGAATGTGGCCAAGGCTCAGGAAGCATTCTTGGCAAGGTGCCAGGCCAATTCTGAGGCCACTCTCGGAAAGTATACCGGCAGCAGTGGTGGTGGACTGGCCTCTGAGAGTTTGTATGTGAAGGGTTACAAGTATTAGACGGACGTTTCTCTATATTGGGTTAATTTGGGTTGGCATTTTGTGGAATTGAAATATATATAATACATATGTGGAATGTAACTTGTATTTTCCATCTTTAACCATGCTTACTTTTGGCGCATATTCTACAAATTTTTGCAAATATTTTCCACTTGATTATAATCCTTTTAAGTTCTTTCAATTCAGTTCCTACTGCATAGATTATTCAAGTTTACTTTAGTATTAATAATTTCACTATTTGTTTGCAACAAATTGAAAGGAATTCCATCAAATTGAAGCTTTGGTATTGAACTCACTCTCTCTGGTCATATTTCTAACGCTTAACAAAAAAATCAGGTTTTCTGGATTCTGGTCCATGACTAGAAAATGGATATAGAAGGTTTATTCAGCCAAGCAGAATGGAATACAAACTTGATTTTGATGGCTCCCAAGACTTCAATATACGAAAAAGTTATTTTGATTGTTGGAACTTAAAAAAAAAAAAATTTTAGTTGAAAAATTTCTCAAGAGAACATAAACTTAGGGTTTAGGGTTTAACATTGTTGGGATCTTAATTCCATCCTAAGAAACCAACTCAAATACTGTCCAGCACAAACTTCAACTCTCAACCATCAACAAAAACCTTCCTTATGAAGAGTGAAATTGTGCATTGTATACTTCAGCACTGCCACACCCCTTGCTAAAACAGGGCACTCTTTACTGGCTTCCATTAATGAAGAGAGTCACCTCCAGGAGAATTCCGTAAAGGATTTGCTACTCCCGGGGGGACGAAACCCAAGTACAGAGGCATCCAAATACGTTATACTACAAAGTGAAATCTCAAATCATTAGATATAGGATGTCTCTGTACCAAAATTATTATTAAAGCCATGCAGAGTGCTATATAGATCTTTCCTCCGATTGAACCAATTCATGATGGTGGAAGAAAAGACTCTCTAAGCATGTAAAATGTAATCAGACAATTGTAATTTGAAAATTGAACTTATTTTTTTTAATCTAATATAATCTAATCCAATAATTAAAAGAAGAAAATTATAAAATGATTATTTTCGTACTAATTTAGCAACAGTTTCAATAATGAGAAAAGGGTCCCAAAATCGTGCATATCATTTTTAATAAACACGATAGAAGTATTCCTTTACTTATTTTATTTTGACTCTGAACTATTTGATTTAAAAACTTAACCGATCGACAATGATCCAATTATAATATTTCAAGTTATTTTTTACTTCTGACACATTAGAGTGGACAAGAGTTTAAAGGAAAGATTTTATGACTCTGGGATACCACCTCTCCTTTTATATACACATCAAGCATTTGCATATAATATATAAGAATTTAACAAAAGTTAAAAATGTTCTTTCAAATACCCTTCACTGAGGACAGCTCAAAGAGATCTAAAAGCGGTTGACTTCAGGAACAGAGATGAAAATTTTCATTTTCAAGTGTGCATGCACCACAATTCCAGTAAGCCCAGGTCTCAAAGTACTCTTATTGGAGACACAACTCTGATTTTCGATTAAAACCATCCACCTGCTTTCCACTGGAAAAAAGAAACATACAAAAGGGGAAAAGAAAAGAAAATAACATTAATGAAAAGAAGGGACTAAATCTTTACAAAAATTAATGTTATTAAACAACCTAAATCTATATGTATTCAAAGTTGTGATATGCAAAGGCAGAAAATTTTAAAATGTCAAACATACAAAACAAATGCTTAGCTTAAGGAGCAACTATTAATTACCTAATCTTCAAATATGGTTTGCATACTATCAAGCCCATCTTCTCTAAATCATACAACTTGCTACTCAAACTATCTGTCTGTGATCAGAACTCTGAAATGAACAAAAAATTGCAATCCAGTGTTCAGAACTAGGTACCAAATTCGACTTAACCAAACTGAATTGAAACAAAACAAAAGTATTAATTACCTGACTTCAAAATTTGATGCACCACTGTGAGCTTCTCCCTTTCTTACTATTATGGGCTGTAGATGTACTTGTAATCTATCTTAACTTCAGGGACGTGGGCTATCTTGGACCACTCCGGTCCTTTATCTCTTCTGCACCGGCTTTTTAGCAAATAACTATTTGTAATATGTAACTGCAAAAGTGAGGATGGCAGGCCAGACTCTGGAAATTATCTGAGCTTGTGACAAGTCTTAAGCCACAAAATTTCAAGAGAGGTGAGGTTTTCGAGACCCTTTGAAAGGTACTCCAACTCGGATAATTTTTCAATTTTTTACGAAGTTAGAGAGCTTGGTAAGATCATTCCCATCTCCTCTTCCGGAAAAGACACTGCATCTGTGCACTTGATGATGCGGAGTTGTCTAAGAGATGTGAGCTTGTGTAATCCCCATCGAGTAAATGGCTTATAAATATTAGCACCTTCAATGGTGAGTGATGTTAGATTGGTGGGAAAACATTTCTCCGGAGAGAATATGATGCTTGCGCAGTTGCGTATTGCAAGAGAGTTGAGCATGTGCATGTGATCTGGAAGAGCTTCTAGTTTCTCACATTTGCGGATTGAAACAGTTAAATTAGTGTTGGGAAACCCTCCTATAGGGAAAGAAATAACATTTGGACAATACCATATACGAATCTGCTGAAGAAGACTTAGATTCTGTAGGTCTTCAGGTATAGATTTGATGTAACAATTACGGAGCCAAATCTCCCGGAGAGATGTGTTATTGTGAAAGCTCTCTGCTATAGACTCTAAATTAGTACAATCCCTGATGTGGAGCGCTTCAAGTGCCTCGGATAACTGACCTTTTGATGATAAGGTCACGAGCTTTGGACAATTCTGAATCTTAAGGATTTTCACTGCAGGTAACTGGCCTCTTGATGACAAACAAATGAGAGATGGACAGTTGCTGATGGATAAGTTCTCTAGAATAGATGTGTTGACGTTGTCGATATTCTCTCTATCATCCAACAAGCACTCCAATTTCTCACAACTTCCTATAAGAAGTTCCTTCAAAGATGAAGGTAGCCAGCCTCTTCCAATGAATGTTGGACCATTGCAATCTCTAATTTCAAGTTTGCTGAGAGAAGGTAGAAAAAAAGCCTCTTCGAAAGAAACAAGGCTTGAGCAACTCTGGATATGTAACACTTTGAGGGAGGTGAAGCTATGCAGCCCTGCCAGAGACTTTTCAAGACAAATCTGATTCTTCCAGAAATGCAAAAGCTCTTCAGAGTAAATACTTAAGTGTTCAACTTTCTGAAACTTTTGGGTTAACCAATTTCCAACCTCTGAAATATTTGAAAAAGTGATAGACTCGAGTGATTTGAGCTCAGCTAAACTGCCCCAAACCATGCCTTTGCATCCATTAATATTCAGGTCAGAGAGCAGTGGAAGACTTGAGAACGAAACCATCAATTTTGCACATTCACGAATCGCAAGTTTTCTTAATGATGGAAGATGTTCAGGTAATCTTCCAGTAAGCTTAGGACAATTTAAAATGGAAAGCTCACGGAGGCATGAGAAGCTTTCTCCATGTTCAGTTACTTCAGTTGCACTTGCATTCCAATACTCCCATTCTTTCAAATTCTCTAAACGAAGAGTTTGTAATGATTCAAAAGGCTTTGAGCAACTGTCCCCAAAAATCTCAGAATTTATACTTTTTAATCCTGTCATCCCTCTTAGCATGAGGTCTTTAAGAGAACTTAATTGTCCAATTGAAGGTAAGGAAGTGCAGTTTTCACAATTTTCTAGTCTCAAGACAACCATATTGGAGAATGATGGATTTCCTATCCAGTATGGAAATCTTACACCGTTATATCGTTTGATTGTGAGTTCCTTTAGATTTGTATGAGGTTGTAGCATGTTCAGAACATTCTCTTCTATTACCTCATTCCGAAAGTCATTCAGTTGAGGAGACCCCCATTCTAGTGTCAACAGTTTAAGATCTCTTTTATCAATTAGTGGGTATTCCTTTGTATTCTGAAAATCAACTGCATTCTCTAATCCTGAGATGCAAAGTTCTCCTTGAAGAAACTTTAAAATTTTCAAATCTTTCAAACTACATCGAGTACTATTGCCCACCACAAAATTAGACAAATTATGAAGATCTTTCAAATTTTTTATACCAATCGGCATATCTGTTAATAAATTCACTCCTCTAATATCAAGATGACGTAGATTAATTAAATTTTCCATATTAGAAGGCAACTTCCTCAGATGAAAACAATCTTTCAATATCAAAACTAGCAAGTTGACTAGTGAAGTTGTTGACTCCGGCAAATTTCTAATTTGAGTGTTACAAAGATTGAGGTATCTCAAGTGTTTCAAACTTCCAATGGAATCAGGTAGCTGAGGAAGGTAATAATGCTTTAGAGATAGTACCCTCAGTTTCTTGAACTTTGGCAACAAGTCAGAAAGAACTGTATTGGTTATAAAATGAGGACGACTATATAGTGATATAGGTACGAACGTCCTTAGATTTTTAGCTTTACCGAAGACTTCAAATCTTTCCTTTCTGTCACCAAGATAGCTACTAATATAAGAAGAATAACGAGCCTTTTCAAATCTTTGTGATTGCATGTTGGCCCTAATTTCATCCTCCAACCTAAGAATTGATTCTCCAGAAGCCCAGTGTGCTAGATCATTGACAAGATCGTGCATTATAAATTTATTACTAGTACTACTTAATTGTTGAAAAAATGACCTTGATAAGAGATCACGAAAATACTCACCTCCCAAATCTTCCGTTTGTTTGTTGTTGTCAGATTGCTGAATGAGACCTTCTGCCATCCATAAAAGTACAAGTTCTTCCTCGTCAAATTCATAATCCCTTTGAAAAATTGCGCAATAAGCAAAACATCTTTTAAGATGCGAAGGAAGATGATGGTAACTCAACTTCAACACAACAGGGATCTCACTTTCATCTGATAAGTCCCATATCTTGTTGTTCAATATCTTTTCCCACTCATCAACTCTTTGCTTAGAACGCAGAAGACCACCAAGTGCCCTTGATGCCAGGGGCAACCCTTTGCACTTCTCAACAACTTTCTTACGAATTAATTCCAGATCTCCATATTTTTCAGCTTCTCTACCCTCAAATGCATGCTTTTTGAACAAGGACCAACAATCATCATCTGATAGAAGCTTCAAATTGTAATATCCTGCAGGTCCCATCGTTAAGGCAACTTCTATACTACGTGTTGTTACAATTATCTTACTTCCTGATGCTCCAGCCAGGAAAGGAGACTTCAAGGCTTGCCACAAGTCATAACTCTTGCTCCAAACATCATCTAACACAAGCAAGAATTTTCTTCCCGCTATTATGTTGTTCAGTTGAACCTGCACTTGATTTAAATCCTTTAAGTTACAGGGGGAGAGAGTGATTGATTCAAGAATCGCTTTCGAGATTCTAAAAACATCGAAGTCGTCAGAGACACAAACCCAAGCTTTTGGGTTGAAATCTTCCACCGTCTTGTCATTATACACCTCTTGAGCAAGAGTTGTTTTGCCTATTCCACCCATGCCAACGATCGATATAACTTGAAAATTAGCATCAGTTGATTCAACAGTCAACAACATTTCAAGTATGTTCTTTTTATCTTCATCTCTCCCATAAATAACAGGTTCGCTCGGCAAGCATGTAGATGGAGTTCTTTGCCTAATAACTGCAGTTGATGCCCCTCCAGAAATGTTCTCCAACCCAAGTTCAATTCTTCGTTGACAAATCTCATCCAACCGGCTACTGATATCCTTCATCTTGGAGCCCATACGAATATCAAACTTAACAGCACTTGGCCTTAAACAAGAGAAGCAAGCTGGGACGACCAGGCTCCGTACCATGCTAGAACTGGTTTGTTCACGTTCTGCCATCAACTTGCGCACTGAAGCTTCAGTAGCAAACTCATCCAGAATGTCTTCAACATCATAAGCCAAGTCTCGGAGATTGTCCAGCCACAATTTCACAGCCCTGTCGGTCAGCTGCTTCTCCTCTGCGTCAATGAGAACTGCCTCGATCATCTTCAACGTTTTCTCCCACTTCTTCAACTTCGAACGTACACCCTCTTGGCTTGCAAACTGCAGCAACTCACCGGAGGTCAATCTGTTGAACAACACGTCAAGGAACGCTGAGAGAAAGAGTTCTGCCAGAGCCATCGTCGTGTTGGGTGTAATAATTATGAAAATTACGACAGAAATTAAAGAGAACAATGAGAGCAGATAGCAGAAAACTGGTCTTTTTTGTTTTTTTCTTTGTTTTGCTGCTTTATGGATGCATGAACAGATAAAGCATTTTCTATATATATAATTATTGCACAAGCGGCATGGATGTCACCAGTCTACGATGATAATAATAATCTACATGGAGTCGTTGAGCCGTAGTGACGAACTATCCCTGTGCAATAAACGGAGTGAATTGCACCAGTTTAATAATTTATTAGTTATCAAATTGTGTGGCAATAATCACTTGACTGCTAATTCAATTAAGTCTGACTAAGATTTAATCAACTTTAATAAGATAGTCGTAACAGGCAGGTGGTCACTTTGCATTCCTATGAGATTTTATTTTATTTATTATTAACCGATATGTCGTCCACTTAGCAGTCCCTTGTTTTATTTAGTCGATATGTCGTCCACTTAAGATGTTGGTAGACGGCTTGTCATTCGACAAAAATATAAGCTGGAAGCAGGCCCAACCCATCTTACATGATTGGGCTTCAGCGGGATGGCATTATGGACTTACTGGGTAGGCCTATTGGACCCATCTTGTTACTAACGCCCATTTACTTTTATCTTGTATTTGTCGTCACCAAACGGCTGCGTTTTAGCCTCTTCAATCTCTCTTTCTGGACTCCTCGAAACCAAAGCGAGACAGAGCCAGAGGCCATGGCTGCTGCTTCTTCAATCTCCTCTTCTCTCCGCTTGTTCACAACCAAATGGATTCTCGCACCAAAACCCCGAAAAGCCCTCTCTTTCTTCTACAAACCCATCGGCTTCACAAACAAGCCGCTCTCATGCTCTCTTATCTCTGCATCATCCGCTTCAACCTCGCTTCAACCGATCGAACAGCTCCCGCCAAAGCTTCAAGAGATCATCAAACTCTTCCAGTCAGTGGAAGAGCCGAAATCAAAGTACGAGCAGCTCTTGTTTTACGGTAAGAACCTCAAGCCACTAGACAGCCAATTCAAGACAAGGGAGAACAAGGTGGAGGGCTGCGTGTCTCAGGTCTGGGTCAGAGCATACTTTGATGATCAGAGGAATGTTGTGTTTGAAGCTGATTCCGACTCTGTTTTGACTAAAGGGTTGGCTGCTCTGCTCGTTCAAGGGCTGTCTCACAGGCCTGTTGAGGAGATTGTCAAGGTTTCGCCTGATTTTGTGGTCCTTCTTGGGCTGCAACAGAGTTTAACGCCGTCTAGGAATAATGGGTTCTTGAACATGTTGAAGTTGATGCAGAAGAAGGCGCTTGAACTGTTTTTGGAAGCTGAGAAGGTTGGTGGGTCCGGTGAAGCATCGAATTCTGATTCGAAAATCGATGGTGGGGATCAAAATTCCATCTTGGAGTCGAAATTTGATGGTGGTGATGAAAAATTTTCTAGTGTTGGAAGTGTGGATTCGAAGGTTGAATCGAGTTCTGAGTTGGGGAGTAGAGGGGTGAGAATCAGAGAGATTTTGGAGAAGGAGCTGAAGCCTGTTGAGTTGGAAGTTGAAGATGTTTCTTATCAGCATGCTGGGCATGCTGGTGTGAGAGGAAGTAACGGGGAGACACATTTTAATTTGAAAGTTGTGTCAAAAGAATTTGAAGGGAAGAGTTTGGTGAAGAGGCATAGATTGATTTATGGTTTGTTGCAAGAGGAGTTGCAGAGCGGACTGCATGCATTGTCTATTGTGGCAAAGACGCCATCTGAAGTTTGAGGGAAGACGATGGCATATTCTTGTCAAACTAAAGAAAATAGGCCTTTTTTTTTCTTTTGCATTGATTCAATTGAAAATTGAAATAAGTGGTTAATAAAGTTTCTATATTGATGTATTATTGGAAAAAACTTGTACTTTTAAAATACCTTTTAACTTGTTTAAACTAAGTCTTTGATTCTTCTTACATTGCAAAACTTTTGTTTACGGCGGGATATATGAAATGAATTGACTCCACTTATGTGGTGGTTTTGGTTCAATTCAATTCACTTGTCATGTGTGTACAATCAGGAATTTATTGGAGTTGCTCTTAACTGAGTTATAGTTCAGCTAATTTTGCTTTGGTGTTTCCATTTATAATGCTCTAAACTGCAATATCGGGTATAATTTTGTGCTTTTGTTTTGGGCTGCAAGGTTGGGGATTATTATGTTTGATAGGATGATTTAGCTATTGAATTTGGTCCTTACAGACTTGAAGTAGGGCAATAACTGATCGTAGTAGGCTTCAGATTGCTGTAAAGGGGAGGGGTCATAGGTTGTCATGGTTAATGCGGTGCAACAGTAATTGACAGTTTAGTGGTCTTGGCCTGGTTCCAGGTTAGATAACCTGGCTTCATTTTGAGATCTTTGTGTGGACACACCGTTTCTGGTCAAGACCTAAGATCCCATAATATGGAGTATCTCAAGAAATGTAATATTATTCAGCTTCTTGCTACTGGGAATTTGTCAGAAATAAGGTATTAATATTGTATCGGTTTATACCTAGACGATTGCCAGTGCCATCAAACTGTTTGGGTATTTTGAACCGCTGTTCCACAAGGATAGCAAGCAAAGATGAGGAACTGCTAATTCATATTGCTTGTTTTATAAAGGGATCTTGGGTCAAGCGGTCATCGTGATTCTTCAGAGGTTGTGAAATCTCAAGGCAAGCTGGTGATTGGATAAGAGAGTTAAGTGGGCAATGCTAAGTTTGCCCTATGGACATGTGGAAGCTCGCTTTGATTGCTTATATATATTACAGCAAGGAAGAAACATAAGATTGCGTCACTTACATATACGACCCACTTATTTCTCTAAATTAACATGATCATGGACTGGCTGTTAAAGGTCATGAATTCATGTCTTTTAATACTGTTGAGGTATCTTTGTGGTTAAGTTTTTGACTGTTCTTGTACTGAGTTTTCTTAGTGGTAGTCATTGTTATGTCCTTTCAGCTTTTATATAGGGGTAGGGGCCAGCTTTATTTTGGAATAAAGCAATTCATTTATCCCCAACACAAAAGATAAAGATCTTGCTTTTAAGATTGTGGTCTGATCCAGGTTTCTGGGTTGTTGTGGATTAATAAACGTATAAACTGATACTGGAATGCAGTATGTGGATTTGTATAAACAATTGAGCAGATACTGAAATGCAGAATATATCATTATTGATTGAAATTGTAATAAAAAATTAAAAAAAGGGAGAGGGGGAGGGGGGGAGGGGGGTGGGGGTGGGGTCAATAAACCAACTCAGTTATCTACTTTCAATCCCTCAGATTCCCTTTTTGTATCTTTCTATAATTAGATCTCAGCTTCCTCGGGCTGTTGAAAGATTTCAAATAATACTGCTAAGGCAATGAAGATTTTCAAATTTTTGAGAACTGCATGCTGTCCTTTAAAGGCTCATCAAAAAGTAGATTCAAACTTGCTTCAGATGCTTGTTGAAGCTGCTAATTCATGATAGAAAATTCTCTAGATCTATGATCCTTTGGTGTGATTATAATGAAGAACTATAAGAAAAGTATTGTCTCCATCTACTGATTTTAAGTTCAGAATATGAAATACACTCCCAGGGATTAGTTTGTTACAACTGTAAAGAATTATTTTGTAGTTCTAGTATAGAGATTATCAGAATGTGCTTTACATCAGAATTGCCTCTTAGATCAAATTTTCGACATAAAAAGGTGAAAATATGACAGCGAGGAAACATGTGCAGCATCTTTATCTCTTTGTTTTGCAACTGTGGGAAACTAAAACACCAGTTGGCGGACCTGTCATCTCCAACTGGCATCTGCTATGCAACCAGTAAGAATAGCGGAACAGACCTAGAGTTGCTTTCACCTTAAAACTTCCTCTTATTTCATATTTAATCCGGTTACTCAGAACCTGCTTCCGAAGTTCCACTCCAAAATTTTGTGGCAAGTAGACCAAGCTTGATACCATGTGAACGGACGCTGAACCCTGTTGCCCAGGTTTCTGAGTGAAAGGCAGCACAACCTGAGTTGAGATGAGTGCGTTGGAGAAATAAAGCTCTATTTCCAAGTACTCGAATCTCACTCGAACTTTCCGATTTGGGTTGGAAAAATTTGCAATAAAGGTGAAGTCACCATTGAAATACTCTGGTGAGTCAAAGTAGATGGTGTTGAGAGTTGCACTGGGAGTGTCAAACACAGGATTTCTTGGTTTAATGGCCAAGAAGATGATTAAAGTTGTGATTCCAAAAAGGATGAGAGTAAGACTAAATACAAGACAAAAAGCTGCACCACACCATATAAGCAAGTTGGTCCGGCGAGGCCTAGGGCGCTGGAGTGCTGGTGGTATTCTTGTTCTTTTGATGTCAGGAATTTGTGTTTCTACAGCTGGACTTTGTTGGCCTCTAGATGGCTTTGATATGACAATCTGTTTATGTGAAACTGGAGTGACTTGCTTTCCGGGTGGCGGCATAAGTGGTGTTGATAGTGAAAGTGGAGGTGGGGGTGGGGGTGGTGGCAGACGTGGTGTTGGTGGTGAAACAGGAGGAGGAGGAGGTGGTGGGGGTGGGAGTGGAAGCATTCTGAGTATGCAAGTGCTACAGAGGAACAAAAAAGAAGTAAGAGTTTCTGAGATAAGTAATGAGGAAGAAGATGGAGATTAAAGTAGTTGTTTCTTTAAATAAATTCCAGTAGTGGATTAAAGAAAGTGCTAAGAAAAAGAAGCTTTTGATTGAGAGGTAGTGGGACCAAAGTGCTGTTTTTGAGAGTTGCAAAAGGTTGTGCAGGTGGAACCAATGTTGGAAGACTACAGATGTTCATAGTTTGAATATGTAGCTTTTTGCTTTTGAAATTGCTTAATAAATGGCCCTGCAATAGCTCACTCTTAAGTAACTTAATTGCCTTCTCTCTTCTGGCTTTAAACATATTGGATTTTACATTAATTTTGGGTGAATTCTTAAATGAATTCAATTCAAGAGCTAACTCATTTGTGTAATATTTTTTGCGATATTTGGTGATTTCAATTTTTCTTTATTGGTTTCATATCTTGTCTAGAAAGTTGCAAATAGTTAGAAAAGCAAAATGTTTAACAACAGTTCCTAAACAAAATCAAAGTTGGATTTTATAAAAAAATAAAATTAAAAAAAAAAATCTTTCAGGAAAAAAACGAAAGCAAATAAATTAATGGGCTTGGCTAATGACCGTCCACCAATAATTTTAATTTGAGCCACATGGAATTGTTCAGAACTTGAAGTTGAAGTTCTAGGCTTTTAGGAGTTCAATATACAAAGCCTGTAAAGGATAGCCCGCTCCAGCCCATAAACAAACATCTTCAAGTGCATCCTTTGTTCCCATCATTTTTTCAATTGATTGTTTTTATTATATTGCAATTTCACCAAAAAAAAAAGAAGATTTTATAGCATAGAGTCTTTATTTATTATATTTGGTTTACATTTTTTTTTAAACTTTAATAGCATATAATAATTTATATTCGTACATTAATTTATTACATTTATACTTGTTTAAGACAAATTCATCAAATCTCTCTTGATCTAGTAGTCTCTTTGGTTCAACGTAATGGCCACATCTATCATCAAATTTGGCACCAAATCTTGTGTGATAACGAAAGAAAATTTGAGTTGGAATCAAACTTAACAATATTTTTACTAAGTGCAAAGAAATGACTGGAGCAAGAAACCGACTCTTACAAATATATGAGTGAGCATAGGGTCAAATTATAATGTAATAGTATGCAACGTATTATATAAAAGTTGAAACAAACATATAAAATTTGAAAATGATTACAAAAAAAAAGTTCGAAGATATTCGTTACCAATTTTTTTATAAATGAGACAGTTGTTTGGTAATTAATTAAGCAATGAATTGATGCTTTACTTCTTAGAGCACCAAAACGAAACCAAAAATTCTTTTCCTCTTCCAAGCTCCAAGTGTTGTATTTCGGCGGAATTTCCAGGGGATAAATAAGGCAAAATTACACACACAAATAGAGAAAGGAAACAAAGATTTACGTGGTTCGGCAAAAACGCCTATATCCACGGAGCACACACACTTTCACTATATCGAAAGAGATTACAAGAGAATTACAACTCTCGGAGGAGCAAATTGCTCA
>JANKKB010029920.1:0-35404 GCA_026225775.1 Bursera palmeri | reverse complement strand
TTATTAAGGGTGTAAGTTATTAAGTGTAAATCGTTAAATTGGACTGAACTAAATTGAATTAAATAATTTAGTTTGGTTTAGATTTTAAGAAAAATAATTCAGTTGGAAAATTTTAATTAACATAGTTTACAATTTGGTTTTAGTTTTAAAAAATAAATCAAACCGTAAACAGTTTTATATATAGATATATATTTATATATATATGCTTATCATTTGTTATTTTATGTGAATTATTTATAAATTGGATTTGTAATTTTTTTCTTTACGCTGATTTTATCTTTGTTTGTTTGTTTTTTTTTTTTTTTTGTAGATCTTGCAAATATAACTTTAGCACCTACTATGGTTGATGTTCTATGAATGTTGGATGATATGTTTTTGCTCTTGTATTGCTTAAAAAAGTAATTAATTTTAATTATATATAATATTGAATATTTTATTATAATTATCATAATATAGTATAGTTGATCAATTAAATTTATAATTATTTTAATTGTGTACAACTTGTTAAATTGCAAACTAAAGTTGATATTTTTTTGTCCAAGTTTAACAATATTTCTAGCCAAAATACATTAAGGATGAGAATCGAAGCGGATTGGATTGATTTATGCAATTTTTATAGTCTTTGAATTATGTGTATATATTAATTTTTTCGATTGATTAATATTATTAATTTTTGAAATTATAATATATGTGATTGAGAATTTGAGATGGATATTTTTTCTTGTTAATACTGGTTCCCTGAATATTTATCTAAATTAATTTTAAAATTCTTCTAATTATTTTGTATATAATAAATTTAAATAATTTTAAGATATTACATAATCTTCCAGAAAAATTCGATACTTACGTTACGTATCATCGGAATGGTATGAATTCGTTCATTTATTGAAAAAAAAAAAAAAAGAAGAAATTATTCTACGTGCTAAGTAACTTAACGTCTAAGTAGTCAACGACTCAGCGTTGACGCCGCGGAATTAAAACAATAAGACGCGGACGCGTGTCCGAACCGCCCTTTCATCATCACCGTACGTTCATACCGGGTTCGATTAAGATTTCTTCACCTCCTATAAACATTCGTCTCATTTCTGCCCATAGTCTCACCAACATCTTCAATTTCTTCCCAACTCTTCTATTTTGTTTACGACGGCGTTTCTGCGATGGCACAAGAGAACATGAATACGAATCTGCAACAAGACATGGTAAGTGTGCTTGAATGAATCTCGTCTTGAAGTTTGGATTTTTTTTTTTTTTTGGTTGGTGCATAAAAATTTCCAGAAACCAAACAGAAAATTATAAGAAACTCTGTTTTGTTTTATTTAAGGAAGAGCCCAAAGGAAGGCTTCTACACAAAAGCTCATAATTTTATTGTGAATCCAATTAAATGAAACTTTTTTAATATTGTATTTCGTGTTCTTCTTTGTTGTCTAAAGTTTTCCCTGGAATCAAACCGAAAGCTAGAAGCTTTTGCTTGTTTATACGCCAAAGAGACGTGTTTTTGTATAGGAATTATCGAGTTTTTTTAACATTTTTTATTTGATTGTATAAAGTTTTACCAGAAATCAAATAAAATTTTTGATCAAGTTTTGTGCGTTATATAGAGTTTTTGCAAAGATTCATTTGAAGCTGATTTTGGGCTTTTGTGATTGATGTTTATGAAGACTACCGAGGAGAAGGAGAGGCTGAAATACTTGGAGTTCGTGCAAGTGGCCACACTGCACGCATTGATGTGCTTCTCAAGCCTCTACGTTTATGCTAAGGAGAAATCCGGGCCGCTGAAACCTGGTGTGGAGACTCTCGAGGGAACGGTTAAGAGTGTGGTGGGACCTGTTTATGATAAGTTCCATGATGTCCCAATTGAGCTCCTCAAGTATGTTGATCGCAAGGTAAGTCCTTTTCTTCCATTGACATTTCCATTCGAGTGTTTGTTCATGGGCTTACTTAATTTGGTTTGGCTTTTAGTTTTAGGCCTTCAAATCTTATTCTTCATTGTTTGGTTAAAAATTTGTTAGCGTTTTGCCTAGGAGTTTGGATTTGGGACTTAATCAAGCTGTGAGAGGTTTGAGTTGTATTTATTCGTTTACTTTGCAGCCAATTACCAGTGTTCTTTTATTGTTTAGAAGTAAAAATATATGCTTTTAATGAAAGATAAGATTAATTTTTGATTTGGTAACAAATAAATTGTCAAAGAATTTATTGATTGTATGAAGATTAGTAAGATGGCCATTGTTATGGAATGGGAACTGAACAAAAAAGTGGTTTGGTTCCCATTTTCAATTTTGAAAGAAAATAAGATTGTTTGTTATATGTCAGTTTCTTGTTCTATTACGAAGATCAGCTATACTAATGCTGACAGATAACTAATATTTCGTTTGCTATATAACTTACTAGTGGTTTAGTTATGTGGATTAACATATACATTTGTTCTTTGATCGATAAATATTCTATGCCAATGATGATGTTTCTTTTATGGGATCATTTGGATATCAAACTTTGTTCCGTCAGGGAGATTTTAAAACTTTGTTCATATCATTTCAGGTTGATGAGTCCGTGACCAAGCTGGATCGCCATGTGCCTCCGGTTGTGAAGCAAGTCCCAGCTCAGGCCTTCTCTGCAGCTCAAAAGGCTCCAGAAGTGGCCAGATCCATGGCTTTTGAAGTGAAACGCACCGGTGTTGTGGACACTGCCTCCGGATTTGCAAAATCTGTTTACACCAAGTATGAGCCAACAGCTAAGGAACTCTACTCCAAGTATGAGCCGAAAGCTGAGCAATGTGCTGTATCAGCTTGGCGCAAGCTCAACCAGCTTCCTCTCTTCCCACAAGTTGCCCAGGTTGTTGTGCCAACCGCTGCTTATTGTTCTGAAAAGTACAACCAAACGGTGGCTAGCACTGCAAAGAAGGGATACAAAGTCTCTTCTTATTTGCCATTGGTCCCTACAGGAAGGATTGCTAAGGTGTTCAGCAATGAGGTAGCTCCTTCGGTTTCTGCTGGACATGAAGCAGATGTTGCTGTACATTGATTGTTGTTCTAATGTTGATGGTTTGTGCTGTGAAAGAGGTTTTATTGCGTGTGTGTAATAAACACGTTCAACCATCCAATATTTATATTTATAGGAAAAATAGACTTTGATGTTTTGGCTTGATTTGCATTTTCATTGTACAAGTACAATATAGTTTTCTTGTTCTTCTTTCTTTCCATTTGTTTTTGTCATCATGTACACGTGGGATCCAATTTAAGGTTTTCTTTCATTAATTTATTTAACAAGGCAAAGCTTTTGAGGCCAGACGTAGGTTTGTATTGGAACCTGGATATCCCTTCGTCTGATGCAAGTACTGGCAAAACTGGGATTGGTGTAATTGTGTTTTGGTAGTAATTCCATTCATTTTATTTTATTTTATTTTTTGTTGTTGGTTTCAAACACTCAATAATGAATCTTTTGGTGGACGAATTGCATCTGTGAAATAGTTAGACGTAGTCAGAAAGTTTAAAATTTCAACGTTAGGATGTTTTTCAAATAAATCCTTTAATTCTTATTTTTTTTTTTTTTTTTTTGCAATTCTTTGATAATTATAATGACTCTAGCTAGTGATCCTTAATTTTAAAAGTAATTATCTTTTAATAGTTTAAACTTTTAGTATTTAATTTTTAAACTTAATTTTATATATTATTTTATGGTCGTTTTTTTTTAATTTAACAGTAGAAAAAATAGTTGAGTTGGCATCCTTCCATTTTTTTATTCATCAATTTAATTCATCTTTTATTTATTGATGGGCCTAACTCTAGACAATGTCGACCCATTAAGATCAACCCAACCCGATCTCTACGAAGACCAACAAAACTCAACAGAAGGAAACAGTTGTTTTTGGATTCAGTCCCCGTTAGTTTTCCAGTTTCTTCGCCTCAAAATAAAACAAAACAAAATAAATTCACAAAATCTCCAAAACAAAGAAAACTCTAACGTTACCCACCTCCGGGAACCATGTCCACTTGTTTCCTGCAAGCGGCCATGGCAACTTCAATTCCTTCTACTTCAGCTCACTCTTTTAGAACCAAACCAAGAATTCTTAGGCCTCTTTGCGCGTCCTGTATTGGTTCCAAATCCTCTGCTAAAATTCCCATGCCACCCATTAACCCCAAAGACCCATTTCTTTCCAGGCTCGCTTCCGCCGCCGCTAAGTCTCCCGAAACGTTTCTCAACCGTCCCGTCGACTCAGAAACGCCGCCGTATTTGGATATCCTCGATTCCCCCACTCTCATGGCCACGCCTGCCCAAGTAAGCCAAGCTCCCTTCTAACTAACCTCGATTACATAGCTTCTTTATTGTTTTACTTTAGTGTTTGTGTAGTGTTTTTTGATTTTACTCAACCTGAGATGTTTGAAGTGAGTTCGTATTGGTTCATTTCTTGTCTTGGGTTAGGTCGAGAGATCAGTTTCGTACAATGAACACAGGCCGAGGAGGCCGCCACCGGATTTGCCTTCGCTGCTTCTTCATGGGAGAATAGTTTACATTGGCATGCCCGTAAGTGCTTTGATTTAATATTTTTCTTTTAATGGTTGGGTTGCATATTTTATTGGGAAAACTTGAAACAATTAACGGAGAATTAGGGCGTTCTTGGTTTCATTCTTTTGTTGACCAGAGACTCATGCAGAGGGTCTCTGTGTGCGTAGTTGTATAGATGTATGTAAATTGAAGCAACCCTTAAATTATGGAGAAGGTGTTTGCAGCTTAACTTATTGAATTGTTCAGGGTGGGACGTAGAGTAATCTTTTTGTCTCTTGAAGGGACTGAACCGTCTGGTGATTTATCCATCGGTGTAATTACTGTGACAAAGTGCTGATGTCCTACAATAGGAGCAAAGTTTTCTTGATTATTTGTTTTCATTATTTTTACTACCATTGTTTACCCAAAAATCCATCGACCTTTCTACGTCTTCTCTCTGTTCTAATTAGTTGGTATAGTTATTTATAACTCCTGTTGTTGATTTTTGGATTCTGATGCTAGTTCACATGGTTTTCTTATTGTTACCTTCTCCTGTCTGTTTAATAAGCTAACCTTTTATATCTCAGTTGGTGCCTGCTGTCACGGAACTTGTTATTGCCGAACTGATGTACTTGCAGTGGATGGATCCCAAAGAACCGATATATCTCTATATAAATTCAACAGGGACAACTCGTGATGATGGTGAATCGGTGAGCCTTGCTTCTGAATCATTAAAATCCTGTTTCTCTATATGTTCAATTAAAAATTGATATGTATTGGAAAATGTGCATGTTTTCAATGTGATTGAAATTCACATATCATATTGGTTAGCTTATAGTGGTGTACTTTTCTTTTTTCTTTTAGAAACACTCTTTTCTGGAAGAATGAAATGGGTAAGCTTAATGTTTCTCTCTGACATAGGTTTGTCTATTCTGGTTGTGCTAGTTCTGCATTCTATTTCTAATTGTAAATGTGTTTTATATTTCTTTATTTAAATATTTTCTAACAATTTTGTAAATTTGCACAACTGGGATTGGATTTGATTTTCTGGATTAATACCAAATCTGTTTTGAGTATATTGATGAAACCTAGATTGAGTTCTTAGAGCCAAGATACGCAAGGCCTTTATAAATCTTGCTGTTCCTTAATTGTCGATTTTCCTTTTTCTGTGGACAAGTATTCATTTGTTTTTATATTTTAATTGACTCTTTTATTTCATTCAAAATGCTTACCATTCAGGTAGGGATGGAGACAGAAGGTTTTGCCATTTATGATTCAATGATGCAGTTAAAAAATGAGGTGAGTTTACAGTTTCTGAACTTTTTAGATTTATCTGTCTAAATTTCTATGATTTTATGTGGTAATTGTTGTTGGTTGTTGATGCTGCTGGTCCGATGTGATAAAAGATGGATGGAAGAATCTTTCCAATTAATATAGAATGGTGAAGTTTTAGACAGCAGCATGAGTGTGTGCAATTCCTGTACGATTGTTGTTTAAGGTCTTTGGTTTTAATGCAAGGTAGATAATAATGAGTCATTTTCTGAATAAAAGAAGACAACAGTATGAATATGTTTAAAATTTGATTTTTATGTTTTTCCTGTTATGTTTGTTCTTCTTATGCAGATACATACAGTTGGTGTCGGAGCTGCTATTGGCCAGGCTTGTCTACTGCTAGCTGCAGGAAGCAAGGGAAAACGGTTTATGATGCCTCATGCCAAAGGTTTGAACAGTGTTTTACTTTGATCCATACCTTTGATGCTTCTATACTTGTCTACTGTCTGATGTCGAAGTTGTGACATGAACTCTGTTTCAGCCATGATTCAACAACCCCGTGTCCCATCGTATGGGTTGATGCCTGCTAGTGATATTCTTATTCGTGCAAAAGAGGTTAGTTGACTTTATTAAATTTTTATTTCTTTTTTTTTTCAAATGAAATTCTTATGGGGCACCTGGATACTTTGTCACATTTAGTTCTCTACTGGGTCCTATTCTCTCATTATGAAGGTTGCAATTGTGAAGTGAGGAGTCAGTGTGTGCTGATTTTCTTTGCTTCCTCTCCTGTTAAAGGTTATATTAATAAGAATTATGTTCTTTAAAAATTTTATTTGGCCTTAATTTTGTTTTGCAGGCAATAACAAACAGGGATACTCTTATAGAACTTCTGGCCAAGCACACTGAAAATGTATGGTTCATTACATTAAACCTTGTTTTCGATGAATGTTTAATTAGAAAAATTTAGAGAACTAATCATATACTTGCCATCTTCCAATAGTCAGAGGAGACAGTAGCTAATGTGATGAAAAGGCCATTTTATATGGATGCTACTAGAGCTAAAGAATTTGGGGTCATTGACAAGGTAATTTCTGTCGATACATTTGTACAGGTTTCCCTCATCCTCAACATGGTATATTGTGTTTTGCTTGTGAATGGCTAAACTCTGGAATATTGGGTTCAGGTTCTTTGGCGTGGTCAGGAAACAATTATGGCAGACGTTGCTCCTCCAGAGGAATGGGACAAGAAGGCTGGCATTAAAGCTGTAGATGGATTTTAATTTTCCCTTTGGTTATGCGTTACTAGAAGTAATTTCTCCTTCTATTCTTTTTGCCATTGCAGAATCATTTATGGCATAATAGTCAAGTTGCTGCTATAGTGGAAACTTTTCTGCTTCATGCTTTTCGTAAGAAAGGCATGTGCAGTGAAGTTTGACGCAATTTGCTTTTGCAAGGGTTGCCTTTGATGAATATCTTGCCGAGGTCGATGAAAATTGATTCATGATAGAAGTAGTTTATTTTATCGTGTAGGAAGTGATGAAGCCATATTGAAGAAGATAGATTTTGGTGGGCGATCCATTTGGATAAAATACCAGCTGCAGTTTTGTCAACATGTTTTGGAGATGCTTAAAGATGGCAATCTAATTGCGAAGGACCTTTTACCTGGAAGTGGTTGAAGATTGATCTCCAGTGTGATGATCTTACGATGAACAATAATATAGTTCATATGAAGACAAATTGAGGAGAAGTTAAATGCAACAATGACTCTTTTTAAGTTCTGAATTTCACTTCTGCTCATTTTATAGGTGGTATACCTTTTCATGTTGCTAATGTATTAACTTCAACAATTATTTTTATTTTTTCCATTTTTAATCTCAATCGAACTTCTCACTTACGATAAAATCCTTCTATAATAAATGTTGTTGATTGCTTGATAGTTATAGGCTCCATTATCGAACCTTTCAACTTCCATCCAATTCATCTTTCACGGAGCACATCCCACAACATTCCACTCACAACCATCATCACCGTTACTAATAGTTTGACAGGCCAGTAATAGCTTTCCCTCCGACTCGATCAGGTGGTCCTTCCAAATGACTTCCAGCGTAAGCGGTTTTTAGGATATGGATAGGTTTTACGAAATTTTCTTGCACCATCAAAGCCCCCGATTACTGAACGGAAACCACCCTTTAGTGTAGGGAAACCACAGTATATTTAGCATTTAGGAATCCTAGTTGAAATTCGCGACACATCTTACAACCATAAAATAATTTACATATTTTATTTGTGCTATACTCTCTCGGCCAATCTGCTCTCACGACAAATATCACACACCCCGGATAGAGTGGAGTTGTAGAAAATGTTGGTGCCCCGAATATACTGTGTAACTTTGGTACTTGTTCTTCCATGATGTTACCAGCAAAAGGACTGTAGAAGAAAAGTGAATTAGTTTTGGAATCGTAGAAAAGCACCCAGCCATGTTTTGCTTCAAGAGCCCTTGCACCATCAGAACTCTCTTCGTATTGCTATAAAAAACGGTGTTTTCATAAGGATTGTAGAGATAACATGAGCAGGCATTGCAGTCCGTCACCCATGGCAATTTATCTATGCTGCATGTTATGACTAAGGGTCTTTGTATAAAAAAAAAATGAAAAATTAGTCTTGAATATTAACAAAATCTAAATTTCTTTTAACGGTTTAGCAAGTTTCAGCTTTTCAGGGATTTAATTTTTAATTTTTAATTTGTTATAGGAGATTTGTTTGTTGACCCTTTTTGACATTCATTGTTTTTGTTAATGGCATATAGAGTTATTGTCCACCAAATGGTTAAAGCATTGATCTATATGATAAAGTTAATATTTCTATTGTATAGGAGGGAAAACTTCAGGAGAAATATTCATAACTCTTTCAGTCAGCCGGATGCAAACACCTAGTCAAAAAAAAGGACAGGAAAAAAAGAAAAAAACAACTTTAAGATGAAACAAATAATTCAAAGTTCTTTCTTCATCTGTTACAGGGATGGAACTGCAGCTGCTCTTGGCATGTTCTCATTCTAGACGCTCCATCTGCAAAACAGATTAAAAGTACATAAAACCGGAAACAAACATTGCAATAAGTGAAACAAATCTGCACTTTTAAAGATAATGTTACTGGTAAATATAGTGATGCTTGAATCCTAAGATGGTATTACAAATCTTGGATTATATTGTCATAGAACAAGTTGAAATGGGAATTGCAAACAATAGTTGTCCCTGCCCAAGATACTTCATGTAATTCTAGAGAAGTATAATACAACTGGAGAAGAGAAATAAAAGCAGGATGGCAGGAATGGAAACGTGACATACCTTCCACAGGCCATCATTGAGATAATGCATGTTGTCCACTCCAATTCCCTTGTTAATTACCCTTCTGTTAAACAAGAAAATAAAGCGAATGTATTAACATAACCATCAGAATTAAGGGAAAAAGAAGATGTTTGTCTATGCCTCTGCTCCAGAGTTGTGCACATGCCATGTTATGCTTCGGTAGTTTTATGGTAAAAAGAAAGTAAAATGGCAAACTGAACTCCCAGTTTGACACTCAATTTGGTAAAAGAATAATAAAAAAAGGTAGACAACACTTACATGTCTTTTGCTGACATTTTTGTAAACCCAATAGCAAGAGCATGCTGCTTTCCTTCAGCCATTATGGCCTGAAAGGATCAGTTTTGCACATCAGAAAGACAAAAGAAAAAATGTTACCACGCCCATATTCTCCCCCAAAACAAAAGAAGAATATGGCAAAACTTTTCAAGTGGTATACTAAAACATAAAACAGTGCAATTAAATATGACATTATCAGTAACACCCAAATACAAGCATGCTTACACACACGCACAGAGGGAGTGAGAAGGAAAATAAATACCACAGGAGTTTCTGCATCCACTTCATCGTCCAAAGCACCACCGGGAGATGTAAGACCAGGACACATTATGTTTGCACCAGCAAGGACAAATTTTATTGCACCCCTATCTACTTGTAACTTTTTCATTATGTTTGGATCTGTAAACCAACGGTAACAATAAAAAACTCTGCAATTTGTATTTCTAGAAGAATGAGATCCACTCACAAGACATAATAACTTTCAAGTGATGCAACATAACAGAGTAGCAATGAAGAACAATTTTCATAAGAGAAATTCAAACTCAGTTGGAGTTCTATAAGCCCAGAATTGGATGTGAAGGCCTATGATAGAGTATGCGCAAAACAGAAAATGTAAAAATTACATGTTGAAATTTACGAAAAGACGAGTAAAAATATTAGCTGATTATATTTTCTCAATTGACCAATTATTTGCATCCCTCCTCCACCCATCTAACAATGGTGGAGTTTTGTGGATTGAAGAGAAGGCACTCGTTGCCCCTTCTCTCTCATTAAATATTATCCAGCAAAATGGGAAAAATACTCTCCCCCTATTCTTTTTTCTTCTACACCATTCTCTTCCTCCTTATTTCTCTTCTACCAAAAAAAGCAAGAATAGGCCGCGCCAACTTTAAATCAAAAGCATTATAGAATACCTTAAATTAGAACAAGTAAGGGAATGACTAGGCTAAGGGCCCTGATTCTAATATGATTTCACAATCTTACTTACCTTGTTGTCTAACAATTCTAAAAAACTAAGTAAATTGTCAACAAATAACTAGCTAAGACCATTAAACTGATCAATATATACATACATTAAATATGTGTACATATAGAGCGTGTAGCAAGATGAGTTTCTTCTAATAATTCTCTCATAAATTCATCCAAACAAATGAAAATCATAACTGTGACTGAAGTACAAGCAAAGCAACAACTTATCAAGTAACAGTTTACATTGATGAAGGAGTCTTAAGGTAGGCATGTAAGGTCCATCACGGATATTGAAAAACAAAGGAACACTATTCACCAGAACCAGATTCAGATGATTTTGACTGCAAGGAATTGTGAGCAATTGTTAGAAACATGTTTCAGATGGCCTGGAAACTAAAAGCATAAAAAGAAGAGTTGAATAAATAATTAATTATAGAAGCACGAGACAACATAGTTACAAACCATTTACAAACAATTAAAGGGGACTTCTTGGGAAGCAAATCATCCAACACTGGCTCAAGTCCCGGGTACTGCACTAGATGTGAATTTTTTTAATTCAATAAACATGAAAGTGATATTTAGAATCTTGACCCATAAAACGATTAGAATCTGAAGAATAAAACAGCCAGAATCTAAACCTCATCCGCAATGCTTTGCCGAATTTTTCGCTGGACAGAAGCTTTCACTTGGTTCTGTGAGGAAACATCTTCAGAGGAAAACCTACAAGTTGATACACATGGTATGATAACAGGTTAAAGCCCTTAAACAACAAAAGTATACCTATTGATTTACCTCCCACACATTCTAATAAAAAGTCAAAACAAAATAGCTGATGTGCATATTAACAAACGGGAGGGAAAAGCAATCTACAAGAAAGACCATACAGTCATAGGTGCATGCAAAATCTTAGAATAACCAACGTCAAATGTCAAGATAAATTGCTAATGATACACACAAGCATAATATGCCCAACAGCAGTTAACATATCGAATATAAAAGTCCCATCTTCTCCTTGGATCCATAATAAACATGTCTAAAGAGAATGCTTATAGTTTTCAATATGAAATTTGGAATTCATGGAAGAATGTAGAGGTGATTAATTCAACAGCAGTATTTGCAACCAAAAAAATAATAATAATAATAATTAATCCTAAAAATTACACAAAATTTACACAAAGTGAAAACAAATCCCTCCTTAAACATCTATAACATTCTTCCAAATTCAAAACGTCTAACATAAACAACCACCTTTATGCTGAACTTTTAGGACGCTTTCAGATTTTTCCACAGCTTTCCTCTTAATGAAATTCTACCCAAGTTAATTAAGCCACAACTTTGTTTAAATTAACGGTGGCATTAACATCAAAAGCCCATTTTCTCTCAATTTCCTCACTGTAATGCTAATCAAAACCCAAACAAATATCCCATAATTCATCAAAACATATAAAGAATGAACTATCTAATCCAGATGACAAAACAAACTCAAACCCAGATGGGAACTAGCGTATAATAATCATAGAACACAGGAAAAAAATGAAAAGAGCTAGAGAGAAAATAGGTTACTTTTTGAACATTATTCTTCAAGTAGAAGGGTTTTGGTGCTCTGGGATCGATCAAAAGCCTCTTGCAAGAGTGAGTTTGTTGTTCTGGGAGTTCCAAGGCTTAGCTCCAGAGACGATGTAGAGTTGGCCCGCGTAGTTACAAAGCAGCAAAGCTCTTTCAGTTCAGCTTCTGTCTCGCTTCCACTGATCCATAAAGACAATGCTGTTCGGTTTTGTCTTGGGCCGGACCCAGCTGTCATGAGATGCGCTGAAAAACATAGGCCTGCCTCCTTTGCTTAATGGGCTTAACAATATCTCCAACTTCTTCACATCCATCGTAATGCCGATTAATATACTAGAATATTATTTATAAAAATATGAATTTAAATTTGAATGTTATGCAGGGATTGAAACAAAAATATATAACATCAAACAATCATTAACTTATCATCTATCTTGTAATGATGGACATAATAAACCTTACTCTTCAAGATGAATATTCTATACAAAAATAAAACAATAGAAGAAAAGAGTACAATACAATAAATAAATATGAAAGAGTCTCTCGTCTATTATCGATTTTTGATAATAGTTTCAACAAATTTTCTTTCAATATATAACACCAAACAATCATTAATTTATCATCTATTTTATTGTAAAGTTGTTGTTTTAACCATTTTTATAGCTGAAAATGTTTGTTTTGTTTTGATGTAGATACAATAACATTAAACAATTTAAGAATAAAAATTGGAAGAATTAAAAAATAAAACAAAAATCAAACCCATCAAAATATATACAAAACCTTAATATTCAAATGATTATTTAAAATTTAGAACAATACCTTAATAATCCAAGTTTGTGGTCATTTAAGGGGGAAAAAAACCCATAAAGCTACTATGTTTAATCAATGTTTTTGACATGAAAAATAAAATAAAATATAGAATTTTGATTAAAATCTGATGAAACAAGTGTTTTATGTTAAAAAAACATTAGCAATAAAGAGACCAAAAAAAAAAAAAAATTGTTCATAAATCCTAGCTCATGATTATCCAAAGATGAAAAGGATATAGCATCATAAAAAAGTGGAGTGCAAATTTAATTAATCAATAAATTTCAACGAACACCTAACTTTCTGGTAGGAGGAGTCTTTTTTTATAGTCCAACAAGATAAGAAACATAGCTATACTGATGAACTGTTCTTCATGAATGTTCCATTTGTGTCACCTCGAGCTCAAAAGCTAAGAAGAAAATAAAAATAGTATCTTGGCACGAAAGGGATTGATCCTACCTTAAATGTCAAGATTTGTTCATAAGGGGAGAAATATGACCAATCTTGGTGGCTCCACAAATAAAGTTAATCAACTTTAATGAATGCATTGAATCATTCACCTTTCAACGATATCGTAGATACATTTAAGATTATATTTTGATACTATACATTTATTTTTATTTTTTATGGAACAGCCGGTTAACCAGCATGGCCCTAAGGGATGTACACGAGAATGAACATACATCCAAGTTCAAGGCTTTCACCATTAGGTTACGTTCTTAGGGTTTTGATACTATATATCATAAACAATTATGATTAATATACTTTAAAAAAATTATTTTACATCATAGTTTAAAATTATACTGTTATATATGTTTATTTCGTAATATTTGTTTTAAAATTAGATGATAAATGGAAAGAAATAATTAAAAACAGAATTGGGTTAGTTCGAAGAGTAGGATTTTTTCAATAAGCAAAGGTAGTAGGTACCTCCTCCTTCAACAAGACAAGATTCTAACACAACCCAATAGCTTAGAAATTGACATTCACCAGCAATGACGAAGAAATCCCTCCATCTCGACTTTCGAGAACAAAACAAGTGCATACAGACACTAAAACCAAATTAAAGCAACGAGTCGGTCCACACGCCATCATGGATTGTTACAAATGCCTTAAGTTAAACGTGTCAAACATCTAGCTATTGATGAACATAGAGGAATCACAGAAAAGTGAGTCAATATCATCCTTATGTCTATCAACAACTACATCTAGTATTCTCACGTCCTTGCTCATTATCACATGCACCTCTCCCTCTGCCCGCTTTGTTCTCTCTACAAAAGCAACGTCATCTCCTTCCATGGCTAGCTCAAGCTTCTTCATTGGCATTATTGGTTAGCTATTTAGTCTACTCAAGTTCTTATTAATTTCATCATCTCTTTCTCATCTACTTCCAAATGGGTTCTTAAATTTTACTTCTCTTCATATCTTTGTTTTGCAGGCAACATAATTTCTATACTGGTTTTTGCTTCTCCCATGTAAGTGCAACCGTCATCTCAAAGTAATGATTAATTTCTTCTTTCTTGTACATGATGTAGTACAGAATTTGCATTTATACGGTTATATATTATAGTCATAGTTGAGTTTAAGTTGGATCCACAAGCATTCCAGCTCCAACAAGCTTGAAACAGTTGATATCCAAACCTGGGTTTGTGAAATGAATTTGATGGCGTGCTTCTTAATCTCAGAACATACAGTAAAATTTTGAAAAGATTTGAAATCTCTTTATTATTATTTTTGTCCTTTCATTTCTTTTTAAGTTTTAATGATAAGACATCCTACCTTGCATATACTGTACGACATTTCGCAAATCGAATATCGGATAAAAGAAAACCAACTACAAGTCTTCAAAACACTATATTTGTTTGTTTTTCCCGAGTCAAATATTTACTCTAATAGGGTGATTAAATTTCGATGATAAAGAGATAAACTTTTAGCTTTTATGCAGAGATATGTAAAAGGGTGAATCGATATATAGCTCGTAGAAACAATTAAAACATGTATAGTACTTCAATGGGTTTTCTTGATTTCAACGAGAGCCATTTCTCTTCAGTGGTGACTTCACTTGTGTGCCCAATTAGGTCATGACCAAATTTTGTTATCATACATCTGTATCGTATTATATAGATTACGTTGGTTGGGATGGTCAAAAAGAAAAACCGAAACTTTGATGAGTCATCCCAAGTAGTTATGTATCAGTTAAAAAGTTTTAGAAATATTACACCATCTTTATATTTAATTAAATAAACTTAAAGCTTGTTTGGTCATGGTGAAGATCAAATAAACCAAGTTAATTACGAGTCAGAATTGGACCTTTGAGTGGTAGTTCCTGATCGCTCACCGTCCAGAATTAATTATGGGTTTCTTCTTGTAGAAAAACTTTTCGGCGAGTAGTGAAGAAGAAATCTACCGAGAATTACAAAGGAGATCCCTACATAACTACTCTATTAAGCACAAGTCTATGGACTTTCTATGGACTTATGAAGCCGGATGGTTTACTTGTTGTGACTGTCAATGGGGCGGGCGCCGTCTTCCAGTTTATATATGTTACGCTCTTTCTCATCTATGCTCCAAAGGATAAGAAGGTGATGTTCTTATCTGTTATTCTGTCTTTGTTTTAGTTAGTACGTAGAGTCCACACCCACTGCTACATGACCAAGAAACTATAATTGCCTAACATGGAAAGGTCAATTTGTAAAAGTTAAGTTCTGAATTCAGGACTGGCTTCTGCTAGATTCTTTGCTCTTTATGAAAGCATTTTGTCCTCTTTGCTCAATTTATTAATTGTTACTTCACATCTCAGCGACTAATTAAAGCTTATTTTAATTTCCTTTAAGCACTCAACTAGTTTTAGATGAAAACGTTTTAGTTAATTCAACGAACATTTTAAAATGGGCAAATTAAAGAAGCATTTTTTGTCATGCGTACTGTCATTTTTGCTAGATAATTGAAAAGCATTTCAGGAAACACGTAACTTAATTGAATGATATATACTTTTATATATAGAAGAAAGGAAAATGATATTTTTCTATGCTTCATTAATTAGTGATTAAATTCCTGTACTAATGATCTGCCATGGCGATGCTTTTCAGGTTAAGATGGCGAAATTGGTGGCCATATTAGATGTTGGCTTTCTTGGGACAGTGATTGCAGTAACGCTTCTAGCAATGCATGGAAGCATGAGGCTTACCTTTGTTGGAATCTTATGTGCTGCATTAACCGTAGGCATGTATGCATCACCTCTATCAGTCATGGTAAGCTAGCTGGCTAGCTTCTTTAATTCACTTTCTAACTAATTAATTGCACAATCTTGAGAGATCCCATTTCATCAACTGTGGTGTCTGATTCAATTAATTTGATGTAAATGCGAGTGCAGCGAACAGTGATAAAGACGAAGAGTGTTGAGTACATGCCATTTTTGCTATCATTTTTCCTGTTCCTCAATGCCACTGTATGGTCGATTTATGCAGTCCTTGTGAAAGACATTTACATTGGAGTAAGTCTTCTCTACTCTCAATTTCATTTCATGTGCACTAGGCCATTAATTAAATTAATAATTTACAAGAACAATTTCAGCTGCCGAATTCTATAGGGGTTGTGTTGGGGTCAGCTCAGCTGATTATCTACGTGCTTTACAACAAGAAGTCAAAGTCAACGAAATCAACCGAGAAGATGGAAGAAGAAGGGTCGGCCCACCTGGTCAAAGGAGGCATCCAAATGCATGGATACGCTGATGATAATCATGATGATGAAGATGAGGGCAATCAGAACAATCGGAGCCTTAACAAGGGAAAAAGCCTACCAAAACCAACAGTTAATCGACAGCACAGCTTGCAGAAGATCATAAAGACGCTTTCTTTGGGTCCATATGATTTGTACGAGCCAGATATCGAGATAGGAAGCATCGAACACCCTTGATCCTCACTCTTCAACTTCAAGAGGAGTTTTTATCGAGGAAGATACATGCATGGTTCGCTCAAAATAGTCTTAATTTTAGTCAAATTAAAAATGCTTGGAAAAAGGTTTGGACTGCTACTTTTGTATTGTAAATTTAAGAAAATGGGAAAAATGAAGATGTGACTATTGTGGTACAAATTAATTGTTCATTAAACTCATCACTTTCGTGTCATTATTAAACTGATGTCAATCTTCGGAGTCACATCCAAAATATTGCATAGTGTGACCTTGTATATACGTGTTAGAAAACACAATGAATATGTTAAGAATTTAAACTTCGTGATGGGGTTTGCATATCTAATTACGTCGACTCTTATCGAGCAAGATATCACTTGGGAATTTAACTATATGCAGCAGCCGAGTAGGTAATTTGATGGAGGGATTTGGTGATGCTTTTTGCTCACTTGATAATAATAAATATTAATGGAAAAAGACTCAAATATTGCTTTATATCGTCCTCCAACCAAAAGCAACGATAAAAAATTAATACAACATCGTCAAAAGTAAAAAGAAAAGCAACCAATAAACTTCAGGTAAGTCGTCATATGCTTGTTGATTTGGTAAAAGTTTCGTCTTAATGAGTTGTTATTTCTTACCATTGGTCTTTCCAAATACGTAGTTAAAATAATGATCGAAGCGTTGAATAAGACTAGAAGAGAATAGAGAATAAATAAACTTGGAAAATAAATACGTTTTTCTCATAATGTTGTTTTTATAGTACGTAATAAGAACGTTTATAGAATATTATAACTATTGATTTAAAAGACTTTTACCCGTGTCAAACGTATTTCAATGCACCAATATTCCATAACATACTTAAATTAAATTAAGCTTCTGGTAGTAAACTTACACATATAACATATTTGAATTAAATTAAATTTTATGAAAAACGATAAATAATCTTTATAAAATAAGAAAACCTCAAAAAAGATTACAATATCTCTTGAGAAATACTCCCTTATCTCTTAATTCTAATTCATTATAATAATCTCAATATGATTGATTTAATTTCTCTTCTATATTATTCTTCATTTTTTTAGTTGAATCAATATTTTATTTTTTTTGTTTAAATAAGATTTTCGTATCTCTAAGTAATTTTTTTTTTCAGGATTTAAAGAATATTGCTTGAGAATTTGAGCCATTCAACATTGAAGAGCTTCAACTTTCCGAATACAAAAACAATATTATTAATATTAGCCAATCGACAAAAGATACGGTGGTGGGTGGCGGCCCTGCTAATTATATAATAATTACTTCTATCATATCATATGAAACTTATTGGTTTGCTTTCCAATTCAAAACAAAATACAATAAGAAGACCAAAGTCTAGCTAGATCGTAATACAATATTATAAATGTTCAATCGTTATCCATCTTTATTAGATAAATAATCAATCACAATGCAGTTTTAATTATTTATTTGTTAAAATAAATCTCTCTTTTAATTAATCGTTTTGATGATGAAAAACATTATCCTTAATTTCCGTTCTGAACAACTCCATTACCCCCTGTAACTCCCTTGCTTCTTCTCTATATATAGCCCGTGATCTTCTCCACTAAGAGATAGCAAGTGAGAACTGAGAAACAGAACGAGAGATGGGTTCCCTTCCTCACGTAGTCGAAGACTGCTTCGGTCTTCTCAAGCTTTACAGTGATGGCTCCATTTTCCGCTCCCCAGATATACACTTCGACGCTCCTCTACTCGAAGACGACACAGTCCTTTACAAAGATTTTCTCTTTGATAAAAAACACAGCCTTCATCTTCGTCTGCACAGGCCCAAATCAATAAGTGCTCCAACTAAGTTCCCTGTTGTGTATTTCTTTCATGGCGGTGGCTTCTGCTTTGGCTCTCGCACTTTTCCCCAAAACCATAACATGTGTCTCCACCTTGCGAGTGTTCTACAAGCCGTGATCATCGAGCCGGACCACCGTTTATCACCGGAGCATAGGCTGCCTGCGGCTGTAGATGATGCATGTTGTGCCATAAAGTGGCTACAAGGTCAAGCAATGCATGAAAAAATGGATACGTGGCTGGAAGGTGTTGACTTTGACCGGGTTTTTGTGTTGGGTTACTCCTCTGGGGGCAACCTGGCTCACCATTTGGCTGTCCAGTTCGGGACTGCCTTGACTGAGCAAGCACCTCTTAGGGTTCGTGGTTACATTCTAGTATCTCCATTTTTCGGTGGATGTGTGAGGACTAAGTCCGAGGAAGAGAGGCCTTCTGAAGGATTTTGGACCTTGGATATGTATGATAGGTATGTCTATGTACATATATCATTCATTAATTTACATGTCATATTGGTCATAGTTTTGAATCTCCTTATCTTATTAATTAAAGAACACAAAAGAAAAATGTTATTTGACTAATTATAAGAAATGTTGAAATATTTGAGGCTTGACCGGTCTACGTTATAAGTATACTTGAAACCCTTACACATAAGAGAATATAGTATTAAAGACTTAAATACGCACATACAAGTTAAACTTTTTTAGAAAAATGGTAATTTAACACATATTATCACATGAATATTCTCCTTTTATTTCGTTTTGATCAAGATTAATCCAAGACCACTCTTCAAAGTAAATTATAGATATTGAACGGGTTGCTTAATTCGAATTTTAAAAATTAATTAAGATGTATATGATAACAATTGAGAATATAAATTTTTATTATAAATAAAGAAATATTATATAGTAATTGAATTTTAAATGTATAAAGCCAATCTCCATTATCGTTTGGAGAAATTTTTAAAAATTTCCATGTGCTTCACATTTTTGTCTTGCATGGCATGGTCGGCGATCAATTCAAGAATTAATTATATGCAATATATATATAGTAAAGTAGTGTTTAACCGAATAAAATAGTTCCCAGAAATCGCTTAAGTTGCTTCTTCAATGAAAACTTGTAATTACAGAGGTGCTTTTCTCGAAGAATTTGTGAAAATTAAGTGCTTTTCTTACTTATAAGAAGCTAGCTCTATTTAACAAAAACACTACTTTCAAGAATACTTCCATACACGCAGGTTTATATATATAAACATGCATGAATATTCTATTTACTGTGGATCAATCCTGATCTAATATATATATGTTGGCTTTTTATCTCGAAATACTTATAAATTTTTTGTATATAAATTGGTGTAGCATAGAATAAATAGAAGAATAAAAATGAAAAAAAAAATAATTCATTGAATATAGAAAAATTATAGAGCAATAAAAGAATAACAACATAAAAAATCTTTGAAAACAAAAGATGATTGTTCCAGTTACAAACAATAGAATCTGTTAGTAGGTCCTTTATTTGCTACGTGTACAAAGTTAATGGTGAGCTCCCGTTGACCATAAACAACAGGTTTTGGAGGCTCTCAATTCCAACCGGAAGCACTCAAGATCATCCCTTGGTGAACCCATTTGGCCCTTCTAGCCCTAGCCTTGCAGGGGCGGCCCTCGAACCAATCTTGGTAGTGGTAGGTGGGGATGAAATTCTGAGAGATAGGGGGGAGGAATACGCGAGAAAATTGAAAGAGCTGGGGAAGAAGATAGAGTATGTGGAGTTTGAAGGAGAGCAACATGGTTATTTCACTGATCATCCGTTGTCAGCCACGGCAGAAGAAGTGATACAAACCATCAAACTCTTCATGTCAGATAAATGACAAGAAGAAATTGTATTGTTGATTTCATGATAAAAATTTAAGTTTTCTTAGTTGAACAAATGGTATATCATACATGCACGTGACGTGTAAAATGTAACAAATATTAAGATACTTGAGTGTGTTAAATTACATCTAGGATCAACATCTAGGGTTAAAATAAATACATTTGGTAGAAGAAAATCTTACAAAACTTTAAGCTTTGAAATTGTTAAAAATTCTCCAGGAAAGTAATGAAAACTCCACGAAATCTCTTCAAACAAGTTGAATTGTGTTCATCCGATGGCTATGATCACCTCTTCACCTTTAAATTGATATAAAGTGCTAGCTTTTTGTATGAATTTTTGAAGAAAAATTCAAGAGAGGGGGAGAGAAAAACGAAATTTGGAGAGAGAGATGCTTGAATAGTATTTAATTGGCTTGTTATATAAGCCAACATTATTTTATAAATTTGGAGGCTTATATATATCTTGCCAAATATCTAATAAGTCTTTATAATATTCAGGCCTGCCAAATGAGTCTTCATTAAATCTAATGGGCTTGGTCTTGGGCTAAAATAATCCATCCAATTTGATTAGTTTATGTACAATGCATGTTTATGGGCTGTGGCCCAAATTATTTTAATTTCCAAAATTAATTAATTTAGCCTTTTAAGCCCAATATTAAAATATATGTCCAATATATATTTTAATATTTCTAATAATATATCCACTATATTTTAAATGCCCATTTACATATTGTTGAAAATTTAATTTTCTTTACAAAGTCTACTAATTTGACCAATTTCAAATTAATCTTATTTCTCTCATAATTTATAAATTAATCCTAGATTAATTCTATTCTCCGTTCCTCATATCAATTCTTCATCAGTGAGTCTTCGGTGATCGATCCATTAGGCCTTCAGAGATGTTGATAGTAAATTAGGTTTATCAAACTATCTGTATATGTGCGTGAAGCATATCACGTCTTTATTGATTTATAAGGCTTGATTAACTTATAGTAAAACATTCTGTCTACCCAATTATCTGAAAGGATCTAAAAATCCTTATAACATTTTTCAGGAGTAATTCAATGTAATTAAATCCTATGTCGGATGTCATGTACGAAGGCCTAGTGTTAGTTACTTGTTTACCCTAATAGCAATGTACATATAAGATCTGTAAAACGATCAATTCTCTTTTCCAAGGAGATCAAGAACTATTCTTATTATCACGATGCATGCATGCCTTTGAGTAATCGTCGTCGAATCCTGTATAACATAGTCTCCTTTTACTTGAGTGACATGTCCCATCTTGATATTACATATATTTTTAAATGGGATAATATCAAATAGCACCCTTGTATTTTGGTCTAATCTCAAGTAAAAAGTAAGTTTACCATTTTCATCAACTAAACCCCTAAGGTTTGTTTTTTTTAATCAACAGCTAATTTTAATCCTTAAAAATACATTTTTGTCCCTATTGAAATTTTTTTTCTTAATTTAAAAAAATTTTAAAAAATGAAAATAAAAAAAGTAGAAATTTGTTTATTATGGGAGTATAATTTATTTATTTTTTATTTATTCTTTTTTTGTGTTAAAATTAAGGAAAAAATTTTTAGTAGGGGCAAAAATRTATTTTTAAGGGTTAAAATTAGCAGTTGATTAAAAAAAGCAAATCTTAGGGGTTTAATTGATGAAAATGGTAAACTTGCTTTCTACTTGAGATTAGGTCAAAACACAAGGGTACTATCTGATATTGTCCCATTTTTAAATGGTTCTTGATGTACCCAATCACAAGTGTATGTGACCCTTAAGGATTCCAGACGCCAAGTGTCAAAGCACATCAATCTCCAAATGAGATGGTTATGTTCAGGTCTGAGGATTATTTACACCTATTCTAAGTGGACATCTTATAGACACTTAGCTAAACTTCTAATGAGATTCCATATCTGGCTGTGTCCAGTGAATCTGTTTCTATTCAAAATGGTTAATAGTGTTTCCATTTTATACTTGCGTAAATATCTAATATTTAAATGTTTGAGAAATATACTGTTATACTTCTATAACCTGTACAAGTGTAATATTAGTCTATTCTGTATTACCGATATCCTGTCTTGATAATACGTCACCAGGGATAGTTTAATGATAAAGTCTTCTGTAGATTAATACTGTCTCATATCTATATTAATCTGATATTTACCATAAGAACTTTTATCTTATATATCAACATGTAATTAAATTATAAATAATGATAAAAAAATAATTTTTTTATTATATAAATTAATGAATATATATAATATATTTATAATATGATATTATAAGAGACAAATATTTTAACGGAATGCTCGCTCTGTTAATACAAAAGTGAATTAAGAAAAAGGACAACAAGATGTCAAATAGCTTGTGATGAGAGCATTCAGCAGCCGGCTATTGCTGTAACAACGAAAAAGGAAACGAGAATTAAGTTCAATACTGCTTGCTGATTTCTAAGCTCGATTACACATTAATTACTAGAAGCAAAATGAAGCAGAGTCAGACAGGTGGATAGATAAGCTGTTCGTTTCGTCATTAAAGGTTTCTGAACTCTTTGTCATGGCCTCTTTAAAGAACTGGTCAACTGCATGTGCACATGCCTAACCTACTGGTTAATATGTAGGTACGTCATTAGACACAAAGACCTAGTAGATGTTACAGATAGTCACACAGCAATCACTGTACAAGTTTGGGAATAAAATGCAAACTGATCAATCTAAAAGCAAAGCCGCCCAAAATCAGGCTATTGTATATGTGTCCATGCATTTATGTGAACTGCGATCCGGTAAAATGAAATTATATTCTACTCATTTGTGATTTAAATTATCTGCATTTGTCATATTTCATTTGTAAGGTATTGCTCGGATTAACCACAAGTTGTTTTGAAGAGCAGCTAACATTCCTACCTGCAGGGTCAAACTATTTGCCTTGCACTGTATGAGTTGATCACTTGATCATTTGCATTCGAATTATTTTTCAAGATGTTTTGTACTTTTCAATAGAAAAGTATTTTAGTAAAGGAATTATCTAGTTCGTCGTTTTATGATTTTGAGCCTACCATGAACATGAAAGCGGATGAGACAAGGACAACCGGTATAATTGAAGCCATTCTTTATGATAAGGAGGCACCATCCAGTCACATTAATAATTATTGCAAATATTTACCTGCGAGTCTCTGTCTCTCTTCTATTTGGGAATAATCTTAATTAATTTTAATTGTATATTATAATTATATACAGGTGATCAAGCTAGCTACAAGAAATTAATTATTAAGCTTATAAGCTTAGTCTTTGTTTGTTGTGTGACTGAAACTCTAGTACTTTAGCACTCAACTCACCAAACAAAACAGCTATATGTATCCTCTTCCAATCATTCAATTCTTCATATATATATATATATATATATATGTGTGTGTGTGTGTGTGTATACATCGGTTTGCAACTGAAAGCTAGCTTTAATCTTTTTCTCATCATCATGGCAATTAGCTTATCTTTCATTTTTGGTTTGTTAGGTAATAAAGGAATAGGTTTCTGGTCTCTATGGCATATTATACTCATGAGAAAAACAATTGATATGTTGTTTGAATTGACGCAAAGATTAATGAGTAATATTTATATTTTTTCGTTGTATCTGTTTCAGGCAATATAACGACCGGCCTGCTCTACCTTTCTCCTGTGTAAGTGATGGTCTCATATCAATTGGCTTTCCTATTCTGCAGATTTTAAGAGCTTGAGTGGGCAGAAAATGGTTTCATGATTTCATCTCTGTTGTATCTTCCAGGAAAACCTTTTGGCATATAGTTCAGCGTAGGTCAACCGAGGAGTTTGAGAGTCTTCCTTACATATGCAAATTGTTGAACGCATACTATTGGGTTTGGTATGGTGTTGTCAAGCCTAACAGCGTCATTGTGGCCACCGTTAATGGTTTTGGTGTTGTCTTGGAGATAATTTATGTTATCATATTTCTAATATTGGCTCCTCCAAGGATGAGAGTTAAGTTTTAGTTTAAAATTCAGAAGTGTATGTCCATGTTAACTATATATGATTTTTCTTGTATGATATGAGATACGTATTTCAGGCTAAAACAGCCATACTCGCTGTAATTCTGGATGTGGCGTTCCCTCTTGCGGCAGTCTTAATTACTCAATTGATGTTCGACAGGCAAGTCCAAATCAAGGTTTCAGGGTTCTTATCCTTGTGTTTCAGCATGGTCGCCTATGGTTCACCTCTTTCAGCCATGGTAAGAAATATTAACAATTCTAGTTGTAGATCTAGGAAAAATTAAGTAATAGATATGTCCATTCTTACAGAACCTTTCTTTGGCTCCATTTGACATCTCTAATTTATTGAATCAATCCCATATGATACAGAAAACTGTGGTGGAGACTAAGAGCGTGGAGTACATGCCTTTCCTTCTCTCTTTTATCCTTTTCATAAACGGAGCCGTTTGGACTGTCTATGCCGTGATCACGAAAGATCTTTTCATAGGAGTAAGTTGTTAATTAATTATAATATTTTTATATCATATACCGATCCTGATCTGTCATCACAACACAAACTTATATATGATCTCAATCGTGCATGCATGCACATGGTATACACAGCTGCCAAATGGGACTGGGTTTGGTCTTGGCGCAGCTCAGTTGGTGCTTTATGCAATATATTGGAAACCCAAGTCATCCAAGAGAAGTTCATCAAACGATTTGGAGGATAGATGGCAGCACGAACGCCTTATTTCCGCCGACAGTACTGGAAAGTCCGAAGAGTGAAGGCCGCCAGCTGTGACCAAATGCCACTCATGAATTATATATGCACCCCAGAAGAATATGTAGTACTTTTTATATTTCTATTTTAATAAACCTTTTTTGGATATATTATGATATTTAGAAAAGTTAATTTTTATTAAATATGATATTTTTATTAAAACTTAATATCATGATATCTTACTTATAACTTCAAAAACAACTTATAAATAATATAAAAATTTAATAAATTATTACTTGATTATATCAAAGGTTAAAATTGAAATAAGAAGTTTTAGTAAAAAATAAATAAATAAGTAATTTTTTTTAAAGATAGTTTTATTAACAAGTCATAAGACACAATTTTTTTTTTTTAAATATTCATTGTTAGTTTAATTTCATCAAATATTTATTGATTATTTTGATAGATAGATATATAACTCCACTTATTTAATGGTTTCTTCATAATTGGTTGATATAAATATAGATTATATATTTAATTTTATGTAATTATATTATTTTATATACAAAGGTCAATATGACTTTTTTTTTTAAGTTTCACAAGATTTATTTAAATTTTAATAGTTTATAAATTTTGTTATATTTTTTCTTGAAATTATAGAAATATATCTATTTAAATTTATAAGAAAATTTTATTATTTATTTATTTTTTACTAAATTTTTTAATTTTGATTTTAACATTTGATATAATTAAATATTAATTTATTAATTTTTTATATTATTTATAAGTTATTTTTGTATCCATAAACAAGATATGATGATATTAAATCTTAATAAAAATATCATATTTAATAAAAAATTAAATTTTTTAAATATTATAATTTATCAAAATAAGGATATAAAAGATATTGTATAATTTTAAAGAGTATGTATATAATTTTTTTTTTTTTTAAATACGAGTTAGTTTTATATTTAGACAGAAAAAAACGAGGGAGACAAACAAAGTTTTTCTTGGCCGAGAGTCACTATCCCTTTGTGGATGACATTTGATTTATCTAATCTCATCATCAACTGTCAGTCAACAAATTCTTCCATTTGTTTTCGTTTTCGAGGTCATTTCTAATGCCTTTCGCACACCTATCAGTCATGGCGTTAGACAGCTGAGGGAGGTATAGACTGGAAGAAGAGCAATCACTTACCCATTTGATTGTTATATGAATGACTACATTGTTGTCGTTATAATTGATTGTAAATCGTAGGAAGAGTTTTATTTGATGCTGGAACTATGATGGCAGTGGGCCACGAGGAGAGTCATGGGAGAAGAGAAATCAAGAGAGAAATGAAAGGGCAATTGGTGAGAAAGGGAATGAAAATCTTCTCATTAATCATGCATAGAAATTGCACACACAAGCACCTATTTCAGCCAATTACAATTTCACAATTTTTCTAGAATCATTGTTCAATTTAGGACTTTCACAAGTGGAAACTACAATATATTATAACAGTTATATCATTTATGAGTTTTTATCAAATTATTCAGGGGGCAGACAAGTGGGATCCTAAAGAAAATTATAAATTTCTAGGATGTCTTATCTTCAAGTATATATCAACATTCAAAATCTAAAAAAGAAAGAAAACAATAATTGCGGTTGGAGAGGTAGAATCCAATTCTCCTTAAACCAAATGAGTAATTATATATCTATAACATAATCTATATGACATCACATATATATCATAAAGTTATTATATGGGTTCATTTATTAAAAATGTAATATTGCACATCGTTTGAAAATGATAAGTTAAAAACATGTTAAATATCGTATGAGTTTTTTAAATTATTAGAGGTCTTTTAACTTATAAAATTCAACAATAAAATTATAATGGATTTTATGTTCAAAGCAAACAACATCCGATAGTAGATCGGGGTATTATAAATGGTATCAAAGTTTATATCAATCGAAAGCTCGTGGACTTTTAAAATAGCATAAGAATGGTGTGCTAACGAGAACGTTGGACCTAAAAGAGGGAGAATGGACATCCTCACATTACTTGAAAAAATTAGTATAAATAAGTTAAAAATCATGTGAACTCTTTAAATTATTAAAATTGTGATAGATTTTGTATCCACAGCGGATAATATCCAATCATGGGTCTTAGGATGTTAAAAAAAAATCTTAATTTTATTTTTTTATTTTTACCCATCCAATGAATTTATGTCACCTTAAATTTGTGAATTGGGTTGTAAAAGTTAGTTATCAACATACGTCTTATAATGTCTAATAGTATCTGACATCAAAGATTCGACAACCGATGACATTCAACATACGTTTGATAGCGTCTAATAGTATTTGACATCGGAGAATTGACAACTGCTAACATCCGATAGTCTAATGTTTGACAATCGGCTGTGTCTGATAGTTGTCGTTTGTCGGATATCTTACAACCGATAGTTTCTCTCTCGAATGTCAAATGACAAATAGATTGTGGTGTCAAAATTTTCAATGAGATAACCTAATTTTGATTATTTTTGCAAGGAACCTAAATGAAATTAGTAAGATTTCATAGAAATTGCATATTTTAAAAGTTGGTGACATTTCAATCTTCCAAACGTTTTGTATTTTAACGCAAGGGCAATTTTGATTGTGAACCCTAAAAATTAAGGCTCGATATGGTTTAGAAGGCCCAAACAATTTCATAGCTTGCCCAACCCAATAAAAATTAAAGTATCAATCAACGAAACATTTGATTGTGGTTAGCACCTACACCTAATTACACTATTTAAGTCAAATATTCATGGAAGTCAACAAAAAGCATCCTTTGACTCATGTTTCGTTTTAAATATTGTATGTTAAACGAAAATCAGTTTCAAAAAATCATGGATTTTTTTCTTAAATTCTTTTAAAATCATAAAAAAAATATCTTTATTTTACGGTAACGGGGGATTAAAAGCCAGAATACTTTTTTTGTGGAAATTCTTCGATGATACTCGAAGATATGCTCAGAATTTCACAAAAAGGATTAACAAACTTAAGCAATGGTTTATCAGTATACGTGGTCGAGAAATGACAAGACTGAAGTGTAGTTTACTAATTATTTGAAACAGTACTGGGATAATATGGATATGAATTTGAACAACCTGACCAAACCCAATTCATTAATTAATTTGCTGTTGAAGCCTGCGTACAAGCAAAGATGCAGTTGACGTTTATTTATTTGACTGAAGGAAATTGAAAGTGAATGGTGTTGATAAATTTCATAGTTTTAATCACTATTTTAATGAAGTAGTTCATCTATACACGATCATGTCACACTCACACACCAAATTCTTGTTAGAGGCATCAGGAGATGGATATTTCCTCTTTAAAAAATATGTATTATTCCGAAATTCTAATCAAAAACTGTTGAGAGGATGAAGTAAGTACTGCGAAATTTCTTGATAAAATGTCCTCAGGATTCAAGTCTCTCGTTAATTATTAATTAGACCACTGCTAGCTGTAAGCATTTTTTATATTAATCTTAACAATTAACTCTGTCATTCTCGATTTCATTTGGTAATAACCCAACATATTGATGTACGAATCCAAATTATTACTTCATGAGAATACAATTAAGTACCGAAAGCCAGCTGATAATAAAAATGAAATCAGCTATTGTATAGTCCATGAATAATCTTGCTAATTAAGTCCAAGCATCACTGGCATGGTGATTTTGTTAATTATTATATTCTCTTTCAATACTTGATTAGTCCTATCTTATGACTTTAAGAATAACAAAGCCAGAAGAAAGTAGAGAATACATGTTATCTGGTTATTGGATGATTCAAAACTCAAAATTGGGAGCCAAGGAGAACCACACCCTTAAATTTCCTTTGAATTCCAAGCTTTTCCTCGGCATGGCAACCCCGAGTTTCTGTGTTGGAGTAATAGGTAATACACAGCAAGTTCTTCATTTGATCTCCATGTGGGCCTGCAATGTTTTCATGTATATATCAAGCTTATTAATCTGCTTATTTTGATTCTTAATTTCAGGCAACATCGTCACAGCCTTACTCTTTCTTTCACCGGTGTAAGTAATAAGATCAATCTGTGCTGCTGTTTAATATTCAGGATATATCAATAAGCAAGCTAAGTTTGAGTTAATAAATTTGTCTTATATTTCGCAGCAAAACTTTCAGGCGGATTGTTCAGAACCGATCAACCGAGGATTTTGAGAGCCTGCCTTACGTTTGCGCGTTACTGAACTCAATTTTATGGACATACTACGGCCTCAAAAAGTCCGGAGAGATTCTCGTGGTCACTGTAAATATATTTGGTTTTGCAGCTGAGGTTGTTTACATATCCTTATTTCTAGTTTTTGCACCTCCAAGAATGAGGGTAAGTCGTTGACTACAAATATCCTGAATTTAGGTGATCAATCCCGATTATTGTAATATATGTTTGAATAAGATTTGGTATATATTTTTAGGCCAAGACTGCATGGCTGATTGGTTTCTTGAATGTGGGGTTTCCAGCAGCGGCAATATTGATGATCGAACTGCTGTTGCATGGAGAAATGCAGATTGATGTATTAGGGTTCATATGCGCAGGCCTCACTATTTTGACTTATGGTTCACCTCTTGCAGCTATGGTAAGATATTTTCTGCACCAAATTGAATTAAATTTATAAATATATATATATATATATATGGTTATCAGTTGTTAATTATTATTATTTATAAATATGCATAGAAAACAGTGGTCACCACCAGAAGCGTGGAGTATATGCCTTTCTTTCTCTCAGTATTCGTTCTCTTAAGCAGCGGGATCTGGACTTTCTACGCTGTGCTCAAGAAAGATTTGTTCCTTATAGTAAGTCTCTTATTTATTTAATTTAATTAACAACCGTAAAAGTATTTATTTATTTTATTATTATTATTGTTTTATAGGTACCAAATGGAGCTGGGTTTGTTTTAGGAGGACTTCAGCTCCTGCTCTATGCCATTTTCAGGAAACCCAGAACATTTTTATCAGATCATGACACAGAAGATGGATGGCAAAGCCAGCAGCATTACCTCTTATCAAGAGATCTAAACCATCAAAACAACTCATCATCATGATACGATATTGAAAGGAGATGAACATGTGTATATATAATTTATAAATCACATGTATTATTCTACAAGAGGAATAATCAAAATATTCTTTCCTTTGTGAGAAATACAAAGTTATGAACATTGGGCTCATGACGTTTGACTGGAATTGTTAATATTAATTGCTGTACATTCTTCCAAATCATCTATATATTTTGAGTAATACTTGTTAACTAAATATTAAAACAAAATATTCTCTTTTTTATTTTATAAATTTTTAAAATAAATGTTTATTAAAATTAAAATAACTTGTATAATTTAAATAATTTTTTAAAGTTTATAGTTGATTTTTTCTGGTCCAACGTGGAACCACAGATGCATTATATATTATCTAATCCTATTTCATCTCATCTCATCATATCCATTTTAAATTTAAATAAGAATAAAATTATAATCATAATATATAATATAGATAATTATTAGTAATTGAAAGGGTGTCCTTGCCAAAACTTTCATTTTTCAAATATATTTTTCCTAAACTTTCTAACCTTGATCTTATATTTCTCTTTATCTCATTTTTTTTCCCTATTTTCTCTAATTTTGTCCCTAAACTAACAAATCAAAATTCATTAATAAAGTTAATTTAAACTTAAATCTTGACTTCCATTCAAGATATATTTAGGTTTAAAAAGCACTCCCTCCTGACAAAATTTTTCTTAAAAATATTTAATTCAAATTTTGAAAGTAATAAAAAAAATATTTAATTTTATCAACGTCGTTGAGAACCAACTAACTAATTGCGTGTCATTTCACCCCTAACCATAACTCGATTGATTTTTTAACATCAGTTGGTTTGGATCTCCACTTAATTTCACGGAAGCTTCGTCAAGTCACTGATAGATCACCCCCAAGTTTGAGTCGAATTTATACGAAATTATTAATTAATATTCTAAAAATAAATAATTATAGGAAGATTAATACTGTTACCAGTAAAGACAATTCAAATCCTCAAGTCATTTTTCGGAGGCCGACATAAGCTAGCAGACAATGCAGCCTGTCATATTCGGCTCAGCCCGGCCCAATCACCAAATGTTATTAACATCACGGGGCAGAGCCATGGCCTCGGGGGGACTTTCGCTTTGTTTTCTTTCAACTACCGTTCCATTCCAAGACGAACAGATACCTCATAGAGAGAAGAAAAAAATCAAGCAATCTATACCCACCAAAGACCAACCAAAGCAGAGATGGCTTCTTCTTCATTCTTCACTGAAAGTTCTAAACTTTCACAAACAATTATTTGTCTTTTTCTTGTTTTGATCACTTCTTCGCCCTCCTTTGTTGCCTCACAGACGAACTCAGTTTACGAGAAGCCTACCGCCTACGAAATGCTCAAAACTTTCGACTTTCCTATTGGTATCCTCCCCCAAGGAGTTCTTGACTACGATCTTGATTCCCCAACAGGTAAATTCTCTGCCTTTTTGACCGGTACTTGCAGTTTCTCGCTTGAAGGGTCGTACCAGCTCAAGTACAAGCAGACCATTAAAGGGTACATTTCACAAGGAAAGCTTTCCAAGTTGGAAGGTGTAAGTGTGAAGCTTTTTTTCATGTGGGTTGATATCGTTGAGGTTACAAGACATGATGATAATCTTGAATTCTCTGTTGGGATTGCTGGTGCTGGCTTTCCTATTGATAATTTTGAGGAGTGTCCCCAATGTGGATGTGGATTGAATTGCGGTAGTCAGAAACTTAAGAAGCTTAGGACAAATCTAACTGTTTCTTCTTCTTAGCAAGATAATTGTTTTTTTCTTAGGAGTTAATAATTCTGGATGGATTTGTGTTTAATTGTGATTATTGAATGGGATTTTTTATTTCGACAAATTGTTGAATTTGTGAAATAATTTGTCTGGATTGTTAGATTCATTTTTAGTTGTTTATCAATGCGTACAGATAGCACGGTTTTTATACTTTTTAGGGTCATAAAAGATCGAACAATATAATTAAATATTGGGAGACTTCTCATTACAGTTTTATGTAATCTATGATGAGAACTTTTTACTTTTATCATCACCAGACTTGTCTGAGACTTGTTTTTATATTTATTTTTCAAATTTGAAGTTGTATAAGTTTTCATTCTAAAAACTTTTTGAAAAAGTAATGAAATTAAGAATTCAATTTGTATAGTATTTGTGACACCGAAGTACAGAAGTGTTTTCCATCTACATTCCACTGTACTATTTAGCAAATATCATGTTAAATTGATTTAGAATGATGACTTGGTAATATATTCGGAACAAATGTATGTGTTTTCCTGTTACTAGTAAACAGAAGAAGAGAGGCATTGCTCTAGAATTTGGACAAATGGCTACTTTTTTCTCGGAGTTACCTGATGGAGGATATCAGATATGTTATATGAAGTATGTGTTCCTTGATCTCTTGTTGATTATATTTGTGGAATGACGTTTTCAATGGTCAATAACACAATGACTTGGGATGAAAATAGCTGCTGCTGTAGCTTCTATAATGTGTGTTTGTTTTGATTGTCTATACTATTGTGGATGAAAGTAGAATGGTGTTCTTCTGACCTTTTTCTGTTTTAATGTATATTCTGTTTTACCTTTTTTCCAAGTGTGGTAAGTAGCTGAGATGTATCATCATCCAAGCAGATTGCAAGAAAAGACATTAAAGCTGGTAGAATTCATCTGGAAAAAGAAATAATAATAAAAGCCTCTTCTTCGTATGGTTGGTCATAATTGCTAAAGATGAGCAGGGTTGATTACATTGGGGAGCTAATTGATCTCCATGATACCAGGAAAACCAGCTTAGGTTCTTAGACGAGTAAAAAAATTTTAGGAGTAGGATTTTTTCTCTGCTAGGTATTGAATTTGTTATAGATTGTTACTTGTTTTTTGCACAACTACTTTCAGGATCTACTGACTGAAAAAGAAATGCCTGTAAATGCGCTCATAGTATTGCAGATGCAAAACTTTTTCATATCAGAGTCATGTAGTTGTTAACAAATAAAATTATTCATATTGATGCCGAAGAATTAATGTAGATTAATTGGTTGACATTTAATAGTAAACAATATGTAAAAGGAATTGGTATGCTTTTTCCTATGTTGCTTATAATTCAAACTCTAGTGTTAGATCCTATTCCAGGACTAGCTGGACTTGGGCATAAAATTTTAGCTTGTTTTTTTAAAGCTTAATCTTGCAAAGTTCTTATCTTTTCTCCCTTAAAAATAAATGGTAAGAATGCAATTCAGAAATAGCAAAGATCTTTTTTTGTGAAACGGATGTGAGTGCACATACAATTGACTATTGGCCATTTGATATTGACAGAATATTATTTTCAAGTACCTATTGTTGCCGATGTTGCTTCGTCTTTAAACCTTAACTTAGACTTTACATCTTCATTTTGCTGGCCTTTATGAAGCATGCGTATAAAATTGTTTATTAGATGAGACTGTGCCTTTTTTGAGTGTTATTCCTACCGCGCATATGTTATTTGACGAAGAAAAGAGATCATAATTGAACCATGCTGCAATACTGCTTGTCACATCATATAACCTGTCACTATTTTGGGTTTCTCTGGTGTTTTCATCTCTGTTGTTTCCATGACCTTGGTTCTCCCAATTGCCGTAGGAAATTCTGTACGTTTGTGGATAGATTTCAGTAAGTTGCACCATTGTCAGATGCCCTTTGTTGTTCTTTTTCTAGTACGGAGTAAGAATGTTTTTCTGATTGATATAATTCAAATAAGATGTTGTTTCAGTAAGGTCTGCATGTCATGTGGTGGAATGAGTTTAATGTTTAGAACTGAGCAAATTGCATTGAGTGCTGAGTGATCACAAGAGAGGACTTAAATTTGTTATTAGATGCTTATTTGCTGTAAAAGATAATTTCCAGTGCATTCTATCACGGTGATAATCTTTGCATATTGATGAAAGAGGAGACTGATACGGGCCATACTATTACTAGAGATAACCAAACAAAATCCCCGACAAAGACCATTAAGAATGATGCTTAACTAGACTGAAAATCATTAAAACTTCTGCAAATGATTTATTACCTACAACTTGGGAAACCGGTTTAGAACATTAACAAAGCAGGAACTACCATGCTAATCTCTAGGCTAAAGTGATGTACGGAGTCAGCATCCACCATAGATTCTGGACATAATTCGTCTAGGGGATATTGGCCCTCTAGTACATAACAAAATCTCTAGCTTTTAAGTCTTCTAAGCCATACATTTGAAATGAAGGCTTTGCTTTTGCAGGCAGAATATACTTGAAATGCTCTATCACTGGCTTTAACCAGTTTTGTGTTATTTATAGCTGAGAGGGTGCTAAAGCCTTTATACAACTATTTGCTATCAAGCTGACAATACTAAAGCCTTGATCTCTTAATCTCTCTGCTTGAACGAGAGAGCAAGTCGTTGTCTTGATCCTAACTTGTGTTGATTTTTCCTATCAAAGTCGTAAATTTAGCCTAGACCATTTTAACTTTAATAACTATGTTATAGCAAGGAAAGTGAATGTCGCAGCTGTTTCTATCTTGGTGGGTTGGTATCAATTTGATCACTTCTTGATCGAAGTCTAAGGATCCGTGATAATGGTGGTGGTGGTAGTGGTGCCTCGATTATTCGGAAGTTAGCCATTCTGTTTTGCAGCACTACCTCCTACAAGAGTCTGCAACATGCAGTATATCCGAAGTCAATAAAGCTACCAAGCACGAAATTACCTCCTACATGTATGCTAAGCTACCACAATATGAAAAGCACCTTCATTGTTTACACTTGGATGGGCTTGCGAAACAACCGTCTGTGTAAAAAGCAAAACACCATGGAAGGACAATGCAGTTTGACTCATGCAGGAATGTTGTGAACATGTCCATATTTGCCATAAACTGCATTTGAAATCAACATAGCACAACTTTACTAGAAGTTGTTACATAAACACATGCAGCCGGCTGATGTCTTTGGTCTAAAATGAATAATTGCTTTGACCGTTGGAAAGTTCAATTCAACTTTGGCTGTTCTTCACTGTGGTTTCTCTTTGTATAACTCATTACATTATTCGAGATGAAATAATACAGAACTTTTGACGAAATTTCGGGTAAGAACTGGATATACTTGATATGGGTATATACCGAATCACTACTTGGATTCCTTTAACATGGTCAACACAAAGAATGACAACCCAGATTCCATATATAAAATATATAAATCCATAAATGGATTTTATCAATACAATAATTTTGATTTTTTTTCGGTACCTTTCATGTTAA
>JANKKB010029919.1:10785-35371 GCA_026225775.1 Bursera palmeri | reverse complement strand
CTAATGTTAATTATTTTCTAGAGCTAATTTAGCATGTTAGTTTTAATTTGATTATGAGATTAATTGATTATGCATTATCGGTACCTTTGATTATGTATAGATAGTTTATGGCATAACTTTCTAAGTTTAGATGAGTTTGGATTTTATTTGATTCGAGAGTGGGAGATTCATTTGCTCGGGTGGTTAGCATCTAGAGAAGCCACGTAACACACAATTAACTAAATTAATTAATTCATTATAATTATTAATCTCTAATTTTAAAAATAAATTCCTACCTTCCTAAATATATTAATAATTATTAATTAATAGAGTTAAAAAGCTCAAAAATTATAACTGTTAGGTGAACGCATTCCTTAATTCTTTAGTTCCATCATGTTTTGTGTACATATCTTTATTTAGATACTTATTGCCTTTATGTTTCGGGTTCGAACTTATGAGTTTTAAGACCAATTTGGGCAAAATCAACTTTAACCCAAGATATTTATTATTGATTAGGTAACGTTGTCTCTTTGGGACTTTTAACACCCTTTATGGAGGAACTTTAAAATTTTAACAAGAAAGTACGAATCTCCATAGGACCAAGCTCAACAACAAGAGTTGAGCCATCGACAGGGCCACCTCTTAATGGGGACTTTGTCTTTCCACTGTCCCCCTCGACTTTCCATGTCATCTTCTTCATTTCTGATTTTTCTTGGTTTGTTGATAAGCTCATTTCTTTCAACTCCTTTATCTGGAAGTTCAAACACCAATCAACCCAAAAAGCAGTTTAACTATTGCAAGTGGAAACCCATAAATAGGAAAGTAATACGTACTGATTTTCCCTTGAACATCTTCTTGAGTTCAACTTTGGCTAGCGTGGAATACTCAACATCTTCACCCTCCTTTGAACATCCATAACATGAGAGAAACAAATTAGAAACATGTTATAGAGTTCAAGTTTGCCCAACTATGTTAACTCATTATCTATATATATAGTTCATTAGTTTTGAGATTCAGCAACCTAAACATGAAGAAACTGCAAAAGGGATCCCATATAAAAGATTTAACTGAATTTATTCATTTAATCACAACTGTGGTTTTGTATGGGCAATGCCAATAAATGTCTCGCATGGCACATTATAATGGGATCATGCATGGTATACATACCTCATATAGATGTGCTAGACGAAGGAGAACACTTCCATCATCCAACTCCTGTAGGACTAGTGTTAGAGAGACAAAGAAGGAGAGATTTTATCAATTTATTCATCATTAAGTCAATGTTCTCACCTGAAGAGTTATTAAAGCGACATTGAGAGGCAAGTTGTAGTTTGCATCCATGGTAGTTGCTTTCGTGAGATGAGATGCTTTCCAAGTCTCTAACTTCTAAACAATCAATTATTACATCAGATTATTAAGACCTAAAACGGTAGAAATTTCATAGTTCCTACAAACTAGCATACCTCATGTGCGAAAGCTAAAAGAATTGGTGAGTAAACTTCTTGGCCAGTTGTTCGGCGCCATTGTGCTCCAGCACCTGGTTGGTTGATGCTCAAATAATAATTTCCTCTAACCTGAAGAAAAAATATAAATCATTTATGATAAGCAAAGATTTCACAATTGAAAGCAATTCCATTTCAGAAATAATTATATGATAATTGCTTATATTAGAAGGGCAGTTGGTTAATATTTTATACTGTATTTAGCTTCAAGGTCAGTCAAGACAACATAATCAGAAACCATCTCTTTTGACCAACCAGAATATAATTTTCTAGCGCCATTATATATGGTAAGCATTTCATTCAACCACAAAGATTCATGGAAGGAAACAAATTTAGAATTTAAGAATATAAGCACAATGTGCTATGGATATCATACGGTTAGTCCTTCACATTTGTCTTCCACACAGACAGGTTCATCAAGGGCTTCTCCAACTCCTCTTCTATCGTCAGCAAGCATACGCCTTGTGTATAGACAAAAAAAGAGTTAGTTTAACATGTCTAGATCATCTATCAGTAAATATCTCAACGTTCAAATAGAGACTGATTTCATACCTATGAAGCATTAACTCTACTTGTCCATCTTCAATGCTGGCTCCACCAGTAGCACGGTCAACTAAGACTGAGAATTCCGATTTCTTATCCTTAGTATATATTCCAAGGTTAAGCTGAAAAAATACATGGAAGAATATTAATATTCAGAAACTAGTTGAAAATAGTTCCAAATAACCGTTGGAACTCCTCTTTTTTTGATATTGTAAAGAGACCCTATTTTAATATGTGTTGAACAAATTACTAATATTATAAGTCAGGCCTCATACATCATACAAATTTCAATTTAAACCTCAATAAATCAAGCTTTGCAATTGTAGAGTTGAGAAAATTACAGGATAATAATTCCCTGCCACAGGCTGATTAACTTGAAGGGACCAGTCAGCTCTATAGTCTCGGACCTGTAAAGAGCCATGATGCATTTTAACTTAGCACTACAACAATAATTTTTAGCACAGGACCAATCGTTTTTAATTTTGTATGACATTATGGAACTCGTAGAAGTATATAAATCGAACATCGCAAGTAACTATATATATATATATATATAGCTGGTAAGCTTTCAAACAGAAAATGTTGATACCATAATATAAAACCAATTAACAGGATTTTAAATCAATAAAAGTCTTGGTTTGAAAAAATTGAATGGCAATCTGTAACATGTAAAATCATCTTCCACAACTCAAGAATTAACGGCAAATAGTGTATTAGAAAAGCTTCAAGGCTTTCAGTTGTTATAAGCCACAAGCAACAAGAAATAACTAGGAATAAATGTGAATCTATAATCTTAAAAACAATCTTATATTGATCCGGTATCTAATATCAATCCATTATGGACAAGGAATAGAACAGCTAATATATTCTTAAGAATACAATTGCAAGGACTTTATTTTGATGCCTCTTAAAAGAAAAAGGGAAAAGAAAAGGAGTTAATAGGTGGAGTAATTGACACCAAACACAGTTAACTTGAAGAGTTACCCGCTTTAGGAAGTCTCGTCCGTTTGAGTCAGTGTAAAATGTTTTTTCTGTGACCATATTGGCAGTCATTCTTGAGATTACTTCTTTCCCAACACCATCTTCTGTTGGAATTGGTCCAATCTTCAAAAGAAAATCTCATCAGAATCAATATATGCAAGTTTAACTCTGCCTACTAAGAATAACACAAGTATCAAATGGTTTCTTACTAATGACACAATGTCGAAATTCGTAAGAAGAAAGAAGTTTTCTTTATCAAAAAGAAAAAAAGAGCCAGGTAATTTGACTCACAGTATATTCAACTTCAGCATGTTCTCTGTCCTTATAAAGTCGAGTAACCTAACAAAGAAATATGAACAACAAAAATAGAAAATAAGAATTGTGCAAGAAAAAGACTAAAAAAAAAAAGTAAACTAAAACAGTGAAGAGATAAAGACCTGGTAGATCCATGAACTAAATTTTTGGTGCACTTCATCAACCATTGGCCCACGAATAACATTTATAGGCACCTGCATATCAAATAAAATATTTGAATAAATAAAAGAGAATTGTAAAGGATAACTCAAATGTATTTACTGGTATTTGGAATTCTATTACAAATATTAATGAGACTTGAGGATATGAAAATATAGAAAAATAACAAAACTACATTTGTAAATCCAATCTGATAAAACGGTTAAGACTTTGTTACAAGAAATTCAATAAATTTAAACTCTTATATGTTACTTTATGATGAATTGTTTCATTTAAGGAGAAATTCTTACTGATCTTGAAACAATGGTTGGAGGGGCCCCATTAGGCCGGAAAATGTAGGCTCCAGAAGCTTGCTGAGAGGAACATAACTAGAATGTCAATAGGCATCGCAGCTACCAAATTTAGATATTCTAATTCAAGGCACAATTACTTTTACCTGACTATCTGTACTTGAACCGTACCAGAGATAGCTTTGTTGTACTGGAACGTCAATCTGGTAAAATAAGACAACTCAGTGGTAGTTTTTTCTCAAAAATCTATGCATGTGAAATGATAGAACTTAACCTATTTAGAAGCAAAAGTTTTCTTTTTTCCCTTTGCTTTGGGATTTCTCCAAAAGTTATGATGGTTTATCTAGTAAAGGTGGTGGGGTGGTTCGAATTCTCTTTGAATAGATGAAGCGTAAAGTTGGTCATGCAAATAAGCATTCAATGGATTTGAGAATAAGAAAGGTTACATAGATGAAACTGATGTTACATAACCAAAAAAGATAGCACAGATTTCAAAGATATATCATTGATGCACTTCAATTATTGAGTAACTATATTTAGCAATGATACTACATAGTAAATTTCATTGGTTAAGTTTTAGCACCAAATTTTGATCTGTTTACACATAAGAAATTTACTAAATTATCAGTATTTTCGTGCAAAGTGGAATGAATATAGACATTTATAACAATGTAACCTATATACTTTTATCCGAAGCCCATTGTACAGTTATTTATAGTTGTGGCAATTAATAGTAGCCCACTGCTATTAAATAAAGGACAAAATAAAAAGCAGAGTATCTTCAGTCCATACAAACATCCCAAGACTATTGGATACATGAAACATCATGCGACCATATCAAATATAGAAAATTTGTGGGTCTGGTTTCGTATCTCCTAGAGTTAACATATAAATCACTTGCTTTAAGTAGACATGTTGGATGAAAGAAGTTTGAGTGACGCACAAAACTAAACTTGTGAAGATGAAAGATGCCAAAAGTAAGAAATATATAGGCCCAGACTTTTAAAATCCTTTCTTATGATATGGTATTGGTAAATAGAAAATTAATTATCTCTATGTAAACATGCATCCATAGGTCATATGTGTGCATGAATGTATTTCATAACAATATAAGTAGTGTTCTGGTTTGTTTAACTGTCTCTATTTTATGGTGACCTCCTGAAAGTGTAAAAACAACTTACCCCTGTTCTTGAGTTATGCATCCGTATTAATTGTCCAGTGGTTTGAGAAAAGGACATCTTTAGATTTCCGGGTCCAACTTCAATCGTACCATTAGTGAGACTTTGCTTTCTTCTTTTTTCTACTGCATTGTTGTGGAGCACAAAATGAAACACTTTAGAATAGAAATGTATTGCTGGAATTTAATAGATTTGACATGCTTTATGTTGTTCTTCTGTCACATGGGTTCACAAGAATCAACTTTGCAGGGAAGAGTAAATGCAAGTCAGATGACGTTTAAAAGATGGTTTTAGTTCTACAGCTGGGCATAGGGGAAAAGAGAAGGCACAAACACCTACCTTTCCCAGCTGCTTTGGAAATGAAGTACGTGTTCCAACCTAGTGGCGGCAGAGATACTTGAAAGTTAAGCCAGTATTTAGGGGCTTGCTTCACTGATTGTCCCAAGTATGCCTTTGTGTAGAATTCCCTTAAGTTGATTGTTACATCATCCAAAAGTATATATTGGGACTCGATAATTTGACCTGATGACTCTTTGACAATTAGGTTTTTATCATTAACCTGGTAGAAATGCATTTCCAAATCATATTAAAGACAAGGAGAAAGAAAAAGTATTGTTTTGTAATGAAATACTAATATATGCTTATGGCATTGGATTTCTTAGAAATGAAATGAACATAATCCACCTTCTTCGACAATACATCATAAAAAGAATAAACATATACTCACTGGTATCCGAATGATGTCAGTACGGTTCCACCCAATAGGATTATAGGCCACAACAACCTTAACCGTTTACACAAAATGAATTAATATTCTGGTAAAGTATTACTTAGAAATAAAAATAATAAAAATATAAAATAATTACCAAATTCTTCCCTTCTGGTATGTCTGTCTCTGTTGGAGGGCAAAAACTGATATTGAGCAACGGACACTGTTCAAGATTGTAAAAAATTGGGAGAGGAAAAGCATAGTGATGACATTAGACAAGGATAACTTAATCATGTGAATTGACACATTTGACGAATGATGGAAATAGGAAAACAAAAAGAAAGGAAAAATTAGAACAAAATGAATCCTTCTCCGAAAAATATTATAACGACAATATTCGGACAGCAGAACTTCCAAGTATTTAAACAAGTTATTTGCAAAATCATGATGCCTCTTCAACTAAAGAAATTAAAACTACCTGGCTAAATGTCGATGCAGGCTTTGCACATTGATCTCCTGATCCACTATTAGTTAGGCATGACAAAGCAGAACTCACGACCACTTCAGCCTGTAAGAAGTAGTAGCATTTGTCAAAGATAATAAAAAATAAATGAAGAAGTGTAGCGTACATGAGTAATTATGGAGGGAGGGGCAAAAATTTGAAGTTAGAAGCTCATATTCAGGGGAAAGTTTGGCAGCTCACCTCAGAGGCTCCAATAGCTAAGCGTTTAGCATAGTCATTAGTTGTATGTTGTTTAGCAGTACCAGTGACAGCATCATGGTGTTGAGCAATTCCCAAAGCATCTCCTAGAGAAAAGGTGGAGGGACCAGGTGATCTCTTCCCAGCCAAGAATTCTAGTTGCCTTGCTGCCTAATTACAAAAATCAGAAAACCATTTGAGTTGTTAGCAAAATTTCAAAAATGAAGAGGAAACTCGAAATCAACACCTACTGATACCAACTACCAAGAAACCAATTTCTATAAACATAAACATATTTGATGTCAAAAGGCCGCAGTTTATGATGCCAGTGCATGGTACCAAGTGAAGAAAATATTATACTATCGACTATTAGTATGGCCTCGGGATAGTGTGATCAATCAACCAAAAATATTCTAAACAAAAGCATACAAGAGTAGTTGGTACCAAGTTTGGATGCATCAGATGTTGCATCCTGAGCATCAATTATATCTAGCTTACAGAACCAGAAGAAAGAGGCTTCCCTCTGTCTCATCTAACTAGCATACCAGATAGTATCCACTCAGCACCCGAACATATCGCTTCAACGCAGGCCGACTAGTGAAGAATCCTGTCCAATAAGCATTTGGCCCATCTGCATAGCTGCCAGGAATTATTCAAGAAACAAATATTAAAACAGATTAATTCAAAACAAATGTTGCATTATCAACAAAAGGAAAGAAAAAGGTAGCACTAGTAATGCTCACGGGAAGTAATCATCAGTTTTTAGAGGCCATGATCCATTTTCTGCATTTTTTGAATTAGTGTAAAGAGATGGTGTAGAATATAATGCATTTACTCGACCATCCTGCAAAGATTAAACACATATAGGAGTTTATGTTGAAGACAATCTAAACAAATTAATAAATGGTAGAGTATTGAAAAATGAAGTGAGCAATCTCTTTTCTTTCACATAATCTATTTTCTGTAGACATTAAAAAGCTCATCAGGAACTGAATTAACTTCATCTCCTTCACGTAACCATAAAGTTTTGGTTCCATCATAAACTAAAGAAAGATGTAATTGATGTGGTGTGAACCAGTTAGCCATATAAAGCACCATAAGATAACACCTATAATGTTGAGACAACACGTAACTTCCTGGCTCACAAATGAATTTCAATGCAAATCATGGAATGTTGCAAGATTCCAACTGATAGCCTTAATTTTTTCCCGAATATTTTTAAGAGTCAATCTCCAAAGCCAGGCATCAAAGTAAAGTGTTGCAAACCTAATTAATTAGTAATAAATTTGGTGTGCGAACTCAAATCACAGACAAAAAGTGCAAAGAGTCTCACTGGAATCATGGTTTAGGCACATCAAAGTAGGCAAGTTGAAGTTTGAAGCACACCATTCACAAGCATCAACCATTAGCGTTCTTTTTCCTTAAAATAATAATAATAATAAGAAGGAGAAGCAGTTGCATGAAGCAACTTTGAAAAGCTAGGTGATAAATTAACCTCTATTAAACTCTACCTTGTTAACATAGTGAATGAACTTGTCCATTTGCTTGAACCAATTCTCAGCATATTGGTACTCGAAATCATCACCCATTGTCCACATAATATGTTTATCCCGTGTAACATTTGCCTATACATCACGTACGAACAAGTTACTATAGTTAACATGCTTAATTATTATTGTTCAACTAACAGAAAGATAAACAGTGTTTTGTCAAAAGCAATGAGAAAAAAATCATAATTGAAAGAAAGAAAGAAAATTAGATTCAAGAAGAGGAACAGGTATTTACTTGTGTTAAAGCAGCGTTAATAAAATCACTAACACGCTGCTCAACATTGTAGTCAAATAGAAGGGGATTGTCCTGCGGCCATGAGCAGTAATAAATGAGGAGATACATCCAACAAAAACGTCAGCAACATTTGGACAGAGCTAATTTAAAACATTAGAACCTGAACAGGCACATAGTCATCATCCGCTTCAAAACTGAAGCCATTTGGGGGACTATAATGAACAGGAAAGGTGTTGGTAAAAATCTGCGTAGCAAAAAGATGAGTAAACAGTAACAAACATAACTCCTCGGAGGATCAAACTGAGAAGAAAGCAAATTGCAGAATTTTGTTATCAGTTTCAAACCTGAGATGAAGAGCCAAAAGTCTTGGACCCACGCCATATAACTTCAAGAGATTTATCTCCCTTGCGCTTTGCTCTGTCCTGATAATCAATTCTGGCAAAATGTAGGGAATCGAACCCCAGCTGTGGCAAAAAATATTTAATCAATCAAAAGATATCCCATTTGGTGGAACACAAAATGAGCAAAATGTGCAAATTTCAACCTATGTAGAAAACTTAATCATCAAATTGAAAAACAGAAAGCATTTAACTTATTAGTACCAATGCAAAAGGATAGACTTGAATTAAATTCCTGTATTGACTGGCTAAAGCATGCTTATGAGCATAAAATATTTGTTACGAACAATTGTATTTACCAATACATAGAGTGAATTATTACTAATGAAATCATTTACCTCAACACCAAGTAGGTAAGCTTGCACAGCAGAGTGCCCAAACGGATCTATTTGCCATCCAACACGAGGAATTTTGTTGAACTGCTCCTTTATTACACGATGACCTAGAGTTGTTTGGTCGATCATATCAATGTAATGGGTTGTTGCTTCATCATGCATACACCAACCACCATTTCTGTAGATAGATAAGAAAAAGGCTCTTAATACATTCAAGAATTAACACTAAATACTAGTTGTTAATAACTGCTTACACGAACTCCAATCGGCCGGCATCTACAAGTTTCCTTACTTGTTCTTGTATTTCTGGACTCTGGCCTACCCACCATCGTTGGAAAAAAGCCTATGATTAAAACCAAACTCTGTTAGATAGATGATGGTAACTAATAACAATCAAATAACAGCAATAAGGATAGGAAATCAAGGCACATAAACACATTAAATATCAAAGCAAAAGGAAGACTTCCAAAATGTTAATTAGACTGATATACAAAAAAGAAATTTTTTCATGGCTCTGTGAGCATTGTGTGTTAACTCGTTATGGCTTCAAGAATAACATTTTGAACTTAGAAAGGATTCAAAACGAATTTATTACTCTCTTTTTCAAAGTTAGACTGAGTTCAAACTTGTAAAATACTTTGTTCTGGAACTTCTATAACATTGCAGAGTGAAAAATTATATGAGTGATCAACATATTCATCAATTAACTTGAATCTAAAGTAAATAAAATACAAGTGGCATCCATATCAATACAACAGTAGTAACCATTCAAAATGAAGCAATCAACAGAATTTACCATCTCAGCGAAAATAAATTTCCTATCGGGATTCCGAAGCAGAGATTCCACAACCGAGTCCAACACATTCTCCACACAAGCACCCTGCACACATAAACAAAAATTCATCATCATAATAATAATAAAGCGAAACTAAACATCACACAACAACATCAAATTGTAATAAGAACCTGAATGCTGTTATTTGATCCAACGTAGTACTGATCAACAGTCTTCAACCATCCAACATCATCATGTGAATGTGGAACTAAATGAACATTCAGTTTACCTGGTACAATACCTGCTCCAGTGTTGTACTTCACATAACCTCCATTAACTGTCAAACAACACAAACACAACACACAGAGCAAAACCGAAGAAGAAGCTAAAATACCATTCAGTTCAACCATTGTCACACAACCTAGAATTCTCCAAGCAGTCTGTGTCCCTCTGGTTATCTATATATATGGTAAGACCAAGACAAAACTTTAAAGTGAAGATGTCTGAATGGTGACAAAATTTGGCATAGTTTCTGACCAGATATACAGCAAATGGTGGCCGGCTAAAGCCTAAGACATAAGAAATGGCCAATGGGACTTTATTTTTATGTTTTAATGCATTCAATTCTTTAAAGTGGAGCCCATACCGGAATTAAATACAAAATCTTGCAGACATGATAAAAGTTTATTATATTGGTGATTCGGTACAGTAATGTTTATGGTAACTGCATCTCCCTACCGCTTGATGAATTTTTGTGAATTATTCATAGTAATTGTTTTCTAATCAACGGTTTGGGAACCTCGTGACATGTTTCTGAACTTGACCATTACCATTAGGATTATATGCTGAATTGAGTCTATGGCAGAAAATTGTATCAAAATTTCACCTCCTCATATTACTATGATTGACGTTGGCCCAGATTACGTTCAACCATGGATATATATACACTAGAAAAATATATTATTGTTTACAGCTAAATTGTTTTTTTAAGAAACAAATAAATGGTTACGGTAGATATTTTCCAGAAACTAGCTATGATTGGTCGAGGCATGTTTGCGGAAATGTGCATGAAAATACACTTAGATTAGATAACTGCTAAACATAAACATCATTATTCACGTGAGTAACCAAAAATATAAACTCAGAATATTTAATTTCAATATCACCTTTAGTTCTTACCATCTTTAGATTGTAAGGTTCCACATAAAATATAAAAAATGTTGGCCTATTTCTAAATATTGTTATAAATTTAACTATAAAACAAACAAAATGAAAATATTAGAGGAACAAATATAAATAACTAAAGTATGAGAAATATAATTGAAGAAAAGAAATATTGAAAGCGAGAGAGTTGTGTAATTTCACGTTCGGGGATACAATGACAATGGAAACAATCAACTATTTATAGTGTCTTGTCGCCATTTTTAATCAATTGAAAATAGACAAATCCCAGCCACATGTTAAGTAGAAAATTATTATGGAAATGAGAGAAATGTGAGCAACGTTAGTGGAAATCAAAAGGAATTAATCATCGTTCTCTAATCCAATTTCTCTTCCACTTATATGAAGCAAGTGGTGGCAAATCCACCATGTTAAAATATTAAATTATGATAACAGAGAAGTTTTATAAGATTAGGTAAATAAATGCAGAGTTAAGTCAACTCTGGTAATGAGAATTACAAATAGATGTGGAAGCACTGTATAGGGAATTCATTACATTGCATGAAACATATAAATGAAGGGTACCCAGCAACATCGAAATCAAGTTGATAGTAGCAGTATGGTATCCAGCTTAGAACCCTCAACCATGTTAGGCGGATTATAATACTACAGAGACATCCAACCAAAGCAAATCAAATCCATACAATCTGATAGAACAAAATATCATTGCTAAGATAAAAAATAATAATAAAGAATTTTTCTTTTAATAAATGATTTGATAATTACTCATCTAATAAAATTGTTGGAAGTTGATTGTATGTGTGAATTATTCGATTACTTAAAAAAAAGTATTTGTTTTATCTGGTTTTTGCAGGCACAGGCACAGAACAATCCTAAATTGGAAGTCTTAATTGGAATTACAAAAGAAATACAAGCACATCGATGCTTTCAATAGTTTCTCTTTTTCCTTTAACTCATCTACTTGGACTCAACGTGCTTTGTTTCTCCTCCAGTTTTTATATTTTTTTGCTCTTATACCTAGGTGTAGCCCCACCAGTTCAAACTTATCCTAATAAACAAGTGCTAAAGTCACCAGAGAACTCAAATTTGAGGTACCAGTGTAGTTGCAAAGATACATTTCAATGTTTCTAAAGGCCTCTGGAAGACAAATGGATATCATCAATATGCACCACGAGCTACAATGAAGATCATACACCCAGGAACATAAATATTGATCCAAGAGTTACCACCAAGTTTAACGATGAAGCCAAAGGCATCAAACAGTACAAATCAACAAGATGATAATGACTAAAAACTTAAAACGTCTACCCCTACACTTAAAACAAATCATCAACTGGGAGATTCAGAAGTTCAAACCTAACATGCAAAAGCAACTCTAGAAAATTATTTCTTCACCCACTTATTTTGTGCATTGTCTTTGTCCTTCTCTTAGGACTAAACACATATAGCACAGTCAGTTCTAAAAAATTTTCACCGAACAACCATTTTTTTATATGAATGAGAGGACTAAAACAAAATTCATTAGTTATAATAAGTACCTCAATCTAATAAGAGACCAGCATAAATAGAGAAGCCATATGTTCATCCATATTTTAGATGATGTAATATCTATTCCATAATAAAATGTATTGTTCTTAGATTATTTAACTTGTTCAAATGAGAGCATATTACTTATCTTGACATTATATAAACAAAATAGTTTCCATATTTTAATTTGACTACCAACAAGTTTGAAGAACTCACCTCAGATTGGTCTTGTATGTAATCAAAAACATCTTCAGCAGAGGGAACATTAGTATCAACACTTGGAAGCTAAAGAAGCAAAATAATTATTAACTATGTACCGCAACTATTGAACAAATTATCTCATTCTTTCATTTCTTAAACGCAATTTTAGCAGACATATCAATGCAAAGAAGAAAGACAATAAAAGTCATATACATTCACTTCCAAAATCAACAATCAAATCAGTGAAATTAGCGGTTTTGCGTGGAGGAAATAGAAAGATCTAATTATTAATTAGTTCATTCTCTAGTATAGTTATTTCTATTATTCCTTAAAATTGATTCTTAATGGAAGCCAGAAAAGCTTAAAGGGTTGGCAGCAAAATCAATTAAAAGCGTAAATATATATGTTTCTACAAGGAATTGACAACATATCAAAAAGAAACTTTTTTTAAATCATAAAATCTGTACAAATGAATTACCTTTTCTTTATCATATATTCTGTACCAATGATGTAACTTGTCTGTATCATAAAATCGATACAAATTATATAGAAATCTATAGTACATAATATCATAATCAACCATCTCCCACCACCGTTCCTGTTAATTCACGCTTTTCCTTCATCATTTTTTCCCAAGCAGAATTGTCCCACCCTGTAGGCGTAATTTTTTGTAAAATATTATCCCAATCATATCTTCCCACCGAATAGCATTGGGCTTAATCTGATCCCCAGTTATGACCAAGTTCTCCTTATCTCGATCTTCATCCTCGTCCCCAAAACAAACCTCGGAATCAACATTAATATGACTCTAATCAACTTTATCAATGAACATAACTGGACTTGGAAGAGGAATTCCGCAAGGCAAGCCATTGATTTTAGACCAATACCAGATGCTTTCTTGAGAGCCTCGTCAACTGCAGAATCCTTCCACTCAAGGACATTGTCATACAAATGTATATTCTTCTTGAGAATCACTAGTTTGTGCCTCGGCATTGAACCCACTTCCCAGCAGAATCTTTGCTCCGAGATGGGAACACTAGGTGGCGGCTTATGCTTTTTTTTTTTTTTTTTTTTTTTTTAAAATCAACCTTTGACAACCACCCNCGGGAACACTTGGTGGCGGCTTATGCTTTTTTTTTTTTTTTTTTTTTTTTTAAAATCAACCTTTGACAACCTCCCTCCTCCAAGCAACACACGCACACTATTTATATATATTTATTCCTAACACAATAAAATAACAAAACTAGAAAGAAACTGATCAAATAACAAAAGCCCACATACCTTCTTGGCGTCAAACACACGAGCGGAAAATCGTATTCGAAATGATTGAGTGAAGGTGTCTTCGCTCCATTTTCCACAAGCCAACAGCAATGCGGTAGCTTCAATTACGGAATGAAGTGAAAGGATGAGTTACCAAAACAGGAGAGTAAGAGACGAAAAGGTCCGTAACAAAATCTGCTTTCGCTGATTCCTCCATTATTCGATGCTTCTTTTTCTTTTTCTCTTTCCATGAATACAGACCTTGAGATACGATACGATAAGATACTCAAGTGGAGGGAATTCGTTTTAAATGTGTAGCCAGCCCAACATCACCTTGGCCCAAGCTAGAGATTGCAATTTGGCGGGAAGAGGTTTTTGGATGGAAAGTCTTTGCAAGCTTCTTCTTCCGGGAAATTAGACAAAATATCTAAGTTTAAGGGGTTGCTCGAAAAATAGTCAGACCCTAATGACTTGCAAGTCTATATTTATTTTTACATAAACTCCTAAAAATACTCTCATATATATAAACACCCTCTCCCAAGCCTAAGACAGGTCTATTTAACTTTTTATTATGTGCAATATGATATAGATTTAGTATATATTTTTATATAGTATATATAAATTAAGTTGTAGTCTAGTGATAATATTTTTAAAAGGATTGGATATTGAGGGTTTAAATCCTATCAGTTTTAAAATAATTTGGGTCTTAATTTAGTCCAGACCTCTGAATGGAGGGATAGTATTTTTGTCCATTTATACAAGATTGGATAGGGACTTGCAAGTGATTAGAGGTATGCATATTTTTCCAATCCATCCTCTAATTTTGGATATTTTGTCTAATTCCCCTCTTCTTCCTTTCTGCTCTCCCAGAACTCAGCGTTTTACATATGAAATCATATTACATGTCTTGGGCTGGGCCTGGTTGCTGATTTTGTAATCCAATTTCAACCACTGACCATTGCTTAAGCTTAACCATCGATTTCGGGCCTTTGGCCCATTTACATATTTGAGAGACAATTACACCCTCCAATAATTTATGTTTCTACAGCCCTCATAGTTATTATATTTGTCAATCAATATTGTACATAATACAAACGTTAACCTATTTCTTAAGAAGACGGGTCATACTACGGTGAATTCGGTTTACAGATGCATCGTATTATATAAAGTTAGAAACAAACACATAAGTACAAACTTCTATCTATATATAAAAACATCTTAGTGCGTAGAGTCAGCTTATAAGAATATTGTTTGTATTCAAGCACAAAAGTAAAGATTCAATGCATGGTGTCTTGTCACTGTTTAGCACACTCAAAAAGTTGAGGTCGTAAAGGGTTTTGGGTGTCATTCTCAAAGGACCCATTCAGGGTTGATTGAGTTCAGTGGAGGGCTGACCAATAAACCTAATTGTCTCGTATGTGCTTATGAAAGCAGACACTCGTGTTAGACGATTATTAAGCTAAGGGAAGCCCATTGTTTTGAGATTTGAAATGACACCATAATAGAACACGCTCACCAATGAGCAATTTATACAGTGGATCAATAATTTTATCAATTCCGCCAATGAATATCATGCACCAAACGAATATAGTTGTTGATCCAATAGGTTACCTCCAAGTTCTGACGATGAAGCTAAAGGCTGATAACTATGAGAGTCAAAGTTGATATATCTACTACTCAGTAAGCTTAAAACACAGCACTAACTGGGTGATTTAGAAGTTCAAACCCAAAATAGAAAGCAACTTCAAATAAATTAGTTCATCTCCTCATCATTTCGTGCATTGTCTTCATCCTGCTCCTGTTGCGACTAAACACATATACAACGCATAAAACGACAGTTTAAAACTGTAAAGCAGTGAACTTTACTTTAACTTAAAATGAAATAAATAAATAAAAGAGCTAGCAACTCAAACTAGCTCGAGCTAACTAACAAGCATACAGGGAACTCAGCTTTTCTTCGTAGTTATTTTAAAAAATAATAATAATAAAGGAAATGTTACTGAAGTAATCAACTAATATATAAAGGAAAAACCTGCGTTTTGGCTCCACATATGAGATTAACAGCTTGCCATTGCAAATCCATTCCTAGTTATCGATGCAGATCTTGTCATGGTTGCCTGCAAATTTTTTAATGAAATTGAACTATTAATTAAGCGAAAAGTTGAGAAGTGGAGAAAAAACAAGGTTTACTTGCCTTAAAAGACTTCTCTATAATCTGGTGTGGCCGAGATTGTTATTATTTATTATTAATTCACCTTAAAGCTGCTTATTGGTCTGTGAAGATTCTTCATTCTTTTCGGCGGGTCAGACGCTGACACGAGTTGCTTTCTGCAAGAAATGTCGGCTTTTCTTTTCTTTAATAGATTCTTATTTAATATATATATATATATATATATATTATTTTATTAAATAAATTGTTAACGATTTACTAAAATCTTAACACGTGGGATAAAATAAAAAAAATATATCATAATCGTTAAATTATTTAAAAAATTATATTAAATTAATTACTTGATTTTATTTAATAATCTGTACACAAATTTTAGTTGGAAATTATTACACACGTCAACTCCATTTTTGGACCATGTCGAATCAAATCATTGCTTTTGATTGGCAGGTATGGAAGGGCCCACAAAGAATATCGCATATATGGCACATATATATAAAATTGTCGCCTGAACGACGTGTCTTGGACCAGCTGTGCATCAGAACGACGTCACGTTGAAAAGAAAGATTATACGGAGTAAACGAGAGCAAGCTCATTGAGTCATTGTCATCATGGCATTTCATAGAATAATATCAAATTCTGTTCACTATCAACCATTTATCAAAGATGGGATTGATCAGCTCAGATGAGTTTACATGCAATCTGATCATCGTCATCACTCATATTGTCACAGAGGGGAGCTGAGTAAGGTGGAACCTCTGGCTTGTCATCATCCAGTGATACTTCAAACATTGGAGCACCCTGTGACCCTGAAGTGTCTTCTTGCAAGACTGAGATATCTTCATATGTTGACGAGCTGCCTTCCATGCAGCCTGGGGAGAATTCATCAAGCAAAGAATCCAGAGATGTGGTAGATGTCGCGGTTGCTAGTGGAACCGATGAACTATGCTTTGCCTTTACTCGTCGTTGCCATTTAGATAGTGATGTTCTCACATTTTCAGAAACTACAGTTTTCTTCAACCTTGAACCCATCTAAAACCACAACCACCAAGCCAGTCAAGTCAGTGCAGAGACAGAAGGGGAGTAGTTTGCACTTTGAAGAAGGAAAGCCAAACCTGGGTAATGATAACGTAGAGTGGGAATGTGACAAAGCTACACCAACACTGCGAGACAACACTGCAGAACATAGATCAATAAGCTATGAAGTTTTAGAAATCAAGAGATAAATTTTCATGCCATATACGATTTGGCTCATAAACATTAAAAATGAGTATAAGAATGTTAGAATATCTACCCAAATGTCAGGCGGATCACGACAAACCTACGGTTCTCCATGAAACAAGAAGGTTCCTTGATCTCCCACTACACAAAGATCATAATAAACATCATGAATAGCTATTACCAATTACCAGTTTCATGAAAGAAAAAAATCCGAAAAGATTTTGTTTCTCTTTTCCCTGAAGGCAACAAAGTGATATCCTTGATGAATAAGAAAAATTTTATATAGTTTTAAAAAAGTAATACGAAAATAATTTTGGAATGTTACGTAAAAAACTTTTGCATAATCAAGCGACACAACATTTGCAATTGAAAGTTTGTGGCACTGCAAAATCAAGCTATCAGAAAATAATTCTTTCTTGTATTTGAAGTCTCAGCCATCTGCTGCTGGAGAGGTTGTCAGAGCCAGCAAACTCAAGCATATGAAAAAACTGATATACAGCTGATCACTTAAAAAGTTTCCAGTAATCACGTCCATGATTCTTCTTGAAATGATCAGCAACAAAGACTTACCAGGGACCAAATAAATGTCGCCATCTCCAATGCATTCTGCAAATAACAAATGCCCATCTATCCATCAAGAGTTTTCTTATACCCCTGAAAAAAATCAATTTCACAATTGAATAAAAGCAACAGAGGATGTTATTGCCACACTCACCTGGAAGGATATTAGTTGTATCAACCACAACAGAATCTTTGGCTTGCCAAACCAAAAGAGATCATCCCTCAGGTTAAACTGATGATTTCCCATCCATGGACATTTATCCATGATTTCAACAGCCAACTTTACCACCACGCGGTGTAATTTTGTACCAATCAGCAGTATTAGCTTTTGTGCACATAATGTGTGACAGATAAATACAAAGAGTAAGATATTAGTATAATTGAGAGTGATTAACAACTTGGAGAAGCTAAAGGAGTGTAATGACAAGGGCTTACAATTGATGGAACGAATGAAAGCCAAAGGTAAGCATTAGTTCCTACATGAGAGTCACACAGTCATGGTCTAGAGATTAGGTTCAAACAACAAAGAGGAAAGCTTTTATAAATTTATTTAATCAGAGTTTTACATGCAGCTTTTTCTGAGGAGACATCACCATTAAATGGGACATCAAAGCTTTAGGGAAAGTTGAGACAATCAGAGACAGAATGAAGTTTTGACTGTGAAATAGTGCAATGATGAGTTCTATAATTTATACTGCTTTCACAAGGAAGATATGTACCTCCAACAGCTTATAGAAATAGCTTCTTAAAAGCATAAACTGTTAGTATGCAACTAACAAGTAACTAAAAGGGCGTTTGATTGCATTGAAAGAGTTCAAACGTAACGTGGCTGCTTGACAACCATTGGAGACTCTTCGGTTATTAGCTAATCAGAAACAAGAATTACCATGAAAATCCAGAAAAATGCAAAAGACAGCATAGATCCAGAGAGGCACACTGCAAAAGAAGTCCAGATCACTAATCAAATTGGTTTACTGGAGCAGCAATACCAAATTTCGTAACAATTTTACTACGAAACAAATTTTATGACAACATGAGGACAACATTTCTATAATCAAGGCAGTAATCTGTAATCCCAAAGTGTTAAGAAACAAGTAAGTGTCTTTCAATACCATTCCAATATAGTTTTCCACTACATATACTAGTCAATGTTGGACATTGAAATTGTAGATGAATAAATTGACAGAATGAGTGATGTAAATTAGTTCTAACAGAAAAAAATATGAACATGAAAAACACTAAGAAATGGTACCTAATGCCAACAATATCACGGAATTCTTCCTCCATGTTTCGAAGCATATACTTGTGGAAATCATACGTCAAAGGAAGTTTATGAGTCTACAGATACGAAAAGAAAAATATGGTGTGTCAGTTACTAGCAATAGGGTATTATCTTTGTAGCTAAATTTCATTTGCAATATGAAAATTGGAGACCAGAAAAAAGCAATTGAACGTATGCCATAATAATCTACTTCAGCTTAGTGAGGTTATTATTTACACCAAATTTTAGAGTTTTTACACTAAAGAAAACTCTGCATTATTGAAAAATTCAAACATTTTCCTTAAACTCCCCCAAACTATCAAGACATGTTATTAATTGACCCCTGCAATAGCTCCCCTCAAATTGGAGGACTGTGTTTCCTACTTGTAGCACAGGTATTAGAGATCTACTAGGTCTCCTTGGTCAAAAGACACAAGAAATGCCTACAATTTAAACCAGATAGAACTTACAGTAATGAATCCCAAGCGCAAAGCCATATAGTCAGCTCGATGTATAGAACTCCAGAACTGGCGACTGAAACAGAGCTGCAGATTTATATAATTAGGAAACAAAAGTATGAGGAGTATTAACCTAACCTAGGCAATTAACAAACAGAATGTCGCAGAGAAAATTAGAACTGACATCAACTGTTTGAAAAGTTAATCAAGTCCTGCTTAGTTTTTTGGCATTATTGCTTCTATCAGAGATTTGGTTCTGTTCGTCAATAGGTGAAACATAGTCAATATTCTGAACTATCAACCATTGTATTCAACAGTTTAAAGGAAGATTGTCAATTGAAGGGCTATAACACTTGCCGACAGACTTTTTGGCAGCATTTCAACAAGAAGTTTAGCAATACCCCTAAAAGACATCATAAAGATCATTAACATATAATTTGAATAGATCTTCAACAACACATATCTGTCAATGGAAGATTCACCTCTAGACATTTTTATTAATTTAGTAGTAAACTGAGAAACTTAAGCTAATCATTTTTATTAATTTAGTAGCAAACCTAGAAGCTTCAGCTAATAATTAGAAGCCACATGATTCGAGCAACTAGATTCAAACAAGAAGTCCAAAATTTACATTATTTCCATAAGTTCAGCTTATACTAAGATCAAATGAGTTTTCGGTTTTAGGTCTTAAAGTAAGACCAAAGAATCTATTTCTCAAACATAAAGATAAAGAAAAATTAACAAGGCAGCATGTAAACCAGGCAGAAAGTAAAAGATTTCTGGCATATGAGAATACCAGCCAAACCAGAACTCCGTGCTGGCTCCATGGATGGGAGGTATTGTGAAAGATAAAGGTAGAGAGTCGCGCCATTTTTCTACTGCTTAATGAAGCTCCTGAGGAATCTAGAGTTAAGATATTATTAAAATGAGGAAAATTTTGTGAATTTCTACAAAAATCTAACATGACTTTTAGCCAGGAATCGACAAACAACTAAGAACAATAAACCTTTAATCATTGGCTGGAAAGAAATTGCACCTTGTATGGTCTGAGTAGCCATGGTCTTAGCTTGATTTTCCCATATTCTCCAGCTATAGATCTGCAGGAATAAAAGCAGAAAAGTAAGTGCCATCTTGGCAAATATTAAGCTCCAAATCCAAATGTGCACTAAAGCTAAGAAACTGTTCAAAAGTATATCAACCTTAATCATGGCCAAGGCAATGGCAACAAAGCTGTAAGAAACGTGAGTAACACCAAGAACAAATATGAAACGATGAAGCTGCTCAAGACTTTCATATGAAGCAAAAGATTCACGCCCCTGGGAGACAAACAACAAGTTCAAATAGTTCATAGAATATACAGTTGACAATTACTGAAAATACAAAATTGTACACGTTCATAGACCCCAATAAGGATTGACATTACTTAACACATATAATTAGAAAAATATCTAATACTGAAGTATTAAGCATAAACATGGCTTAATATTCCCGAAGCCTACCTCAGGACAGTATTGGTGCAGCCTGGTGTTCACCTGCTCTCTAACAAGCGTGTTGTTCAAATAATTTGAGTTTGAAGCTAGAGTGTGTTCTACTGATCTTAAATCACCTTTCAACGCACATGGGTAGAATCTGCTGTTCAAGGCTGATGATTTGACGCAAATTTTGGCCACAAATACAATCCAATGACCCATCAACAATGACAAAACGCCAAAAAGCATCAACTCTGCTTACGGATAACCAACAATCAACATCTCATAAGTTCAAATTTTAGATTATGTCAGTAACATATTAGACAAATCTATCTCAAAATTTAGTTCTCTTACCATCTTTAATCTTCCCCAAAGCAGCATGCAGTGATTTTCTCTTAGTCTTGTCCAACCACTAACCAAAGAAAGATTAATCAAATTAGAACACAAATCAAGGCCTGCCCAAGCAAAGCATGTGATGTATTTGAAGTTTTCAGAGAAATGATGAAGGCAGTCACTTTTTTACCTTGCCAAGGTGTTTCAAACTGCCATGAAAGAAGAACCCAAGAGTTACCATTACAGTAACCACAGTGGCAACAGCCCAATTAGGAGTCTCAGCCAATGATCGTCCTTGTTTCACTCCTTGTTCCTCCATTTCTATACCAAAAACACATAACCAATTTCCCTCACCTTCTGGGCATTCAGTACTTGTAACCACTACCAATAAGTGCGCTGAAGAAGAACAAACACCCAACCCAACACTTCCTTCTGTCTGATACTGATGCAGAAAATTTCAAGCCATTAATGGCAACAGGAGGCTGGTGGGCTTCGGTTGTGCCATAAATCTGAGACCGGACCATCACAAATATTTAAGAACACGTGCAGAAGGTGTAACAACTTTCCAACCAAGGCACCAAGGTGGGTCCACTAAGTGTGATCTTCCCCAGTTGTGATTCCATGTTTGGAACTGTCAGTGCGCATGTCCTTTCCTTATTATATTTTATATGAAAGCAACTCAAACTCAAAGCTTGCTGTTGTAGAACCCCGTTTGACACACCACAAGAACATTGATTTGGACCATAACTCCTTTATTACCGGTTAACTGCTTTTGAAATTATTAAAGATATTGGCGGCTTTTTTTTAAATGTCTTTTATTTGGGAAGCTATCATTTTGGACTTTTGAGGCCAGCAGTCTGCAAGGCCATGGCAAAGCATGTGGCACGACCTTGTTACAAATGTTATTAAATTTTAATTGCCCTGACTTTCCAAAAACTTTATCAATTGTGTTTAACGTTTTTTGACTTTTACTACATATTTTAATCTGGGTGGCAAATGCATACTTCTTTACCTTTTAGGTAATATGCGTCCTGAGTGTTGTATAACTACACAATTTATATGACCAAAAGTTTCAGCCATTCCATAACAATGTAAGTAGATTAGTATCAGAAGAAATAGCTGGCTTGTTTCTCATTCCCAGAAAGTCTAGGATGCACCAATATTAGATTAACACAAGATTCCATTTTTTTTATAATTTAATATTTTTAAAATATTATTTAATATTTTTATCTTAAAATAGATATATCTTATACTCTCTGGTTTTTAAGTTAATATCCAATTCTCTAATCTGGGTTACTGTTTAATTCTCGATCTGCTTCATTGATAGCTGTTCACAAATTTAACCATAAATGCTGCAACTTGTTTCCGGCTGGACTGATATGTGATCACACTTCACACGCTAGGGCCGAAACTTTAATACAGGCTAGGGCCTAAACTTTAGTACAGGCCTAACTCTTGAGGACTTCTATTAATTAGCATTGAAGATATATATCTAGAGAAACCAAATAAAGATCTGGAACCAGTAGCCGTTTAAATGCAGAACAATAACCATTTTAGAAATTATAGGATGATTAAGTTAAGAGAGTGTTACACAATTACAGGGAAATGAAAACAGTGGCAGTCACCCAGCAACTGCATTACACAATCAAAGCTCAGCTTCTTTTGGCTTCGGTTCTGGTATTTCTTCCTCCACCTTCACCGGATATTTGTTATGCACCCAGGCCAGATACCCTCCTCCCATGTTTCTAACATGCTTGAATCCCTGTCATTTCAATCACAAGTTTGCTTTCAATTTTCAACTAAGAAAGGAATGTAATGTAACATTCTGGAAAATATATATATATATATATAAAGGGACTGTTGCAAGTTTTGTTATTTGGAATAAAACATCAGACATGAACTTGAACTTGACTTGAACTTACAGCCTTGAGAAGATCATCTGTAGCGTAAACAGATCTGACTCCACTTTGACAGCCCTTTACATAAAAACAGAGCTATTGTTACGCTGTCTAATTACGATATAGAATCATAATCTAGCACATGTTAAAAAAAAAAAGCTAATTTTTAATTTCCAACTTAGAAACCAATCAGTGAATGTGACAAATTACCACAACAATTCTATCATCTTCGTTGCAAAGAGATGTAACTTCCTTCAAGAAATCCGGATTTTTCACCCTGCCTGCAACCACCCACGATAATATAATATCTCAATAAAACTAAAGCATCTAATAACAAAGGTTCACTATTCTTATAAGAAGCTAAAAATCATAGATTCATTAACTAAAAGAAAAAGAGAAGGTAAAAGTTATACCTTCTGGGATCTCATTAAACTAAAATATCCATTAGGGTAAGAAGCTAAAAATCATAGCTTTATTGACTAAAAGAAGTAAAATTTATACCTTCTGGGATCACGATATATCTGATAAGAATGGTTAAGCGAAAAATCACAGCTTCATTAACAAAAGAAAAATGTAAAATTTATACCTTCTGGTGTGTTAAACATGTACGGAATGTTCAAGATTTTTGAGTCATCCACATGACCTTGCTTGTACTCTTCCACCGTCCTAGTATTTTAAACCAAATCCAAAAATTTTCCAAAAAAATAAATAAATTCCAAATGTAGATCAGAACTCTAGTTTTAAATAAGGAAAAAAAAAACAAAAAACCAGTACCTGACATCAAGATAACCGTAGCCATATTTGAGCAGATCACTAGCTGCATGGACATCAACGGTTACAACGTCTGCTCCAGAGCTACAAAATATAAAGAGGAAAAGAAACAACCCACGGAGGAACACAACCGTAGAGGCACCCATATCAGATTATAGCATGCAGTAAAAAAGAAAACTAAATAAAAAAAAGAACTCTGAAACTATGTCTTTTGTGACTGAAAAATAGAAGATTTTTGTCAGTGACCTTTTCTCAGTGGAATCCATTAAGCATAACTTGTGCTTGTTATATATAGAGCTTTTTACTTTGTTTTCTAAAACTTGGGGACAGATCTGGTGGCGCTGTTAGCTTGTTTTGCCCCAGAAAACCAGCTGAAGAAGATAAACGATAGGCTACCGACTCACTGTTGCTGAGGAGGGTGAATAGATGGTATGGAGAACGGTCGCTGTGGGAGCTGGTTCGTGCGTTTATTCCATTTCTGTGGGAGTACATCATCCTAATTAAAACTGAGAATTGCACCCAAAAAAAAAAATAAAGAAAATAATAGAAAAGTGTTATAAAATATTATAATATTGTGGAGCCCACATTCTAGAAGCCTCTGTCTCATGCATAATACTTTGAGGCGGTG
>JANKKB010029919.1:0-10735 GCA_026225775.1 Bursera palmeri | reverse complement strand
TGCGGCAAAGGCAATTGGCGGAGAAATTGGCAGCTTCCAATTTGTTGAACTTAATTGCTTGGGCGGTGCTATGACTCTATAAATAGAGCCATCTCCATTTGTATTGTACACGCATCCGAAACAAAGCAATAAAAGGCTGTCTTCCTTTCTTCTAATATTTCCTTATTTGTTAACTTTTATTATACTTTAGTTATTTACATTTACATCCCTAATCTGTATTTGTTTATTTTATAGTTAAATTTACAACAAAAAGGACTTGGTTGGATCTTCGCGTTGTCAACTACACAGTGTCCAATGAAATTCGTGCCAGTTGTTAGTAGGTCTCAACTACCAATCCACATATTTAGCATTTCAACCAACCATTATAATAGTAAAATTCACATCAAATTTAGTTATTAAGACATAGATTCGGCCCGTTTTTCCATAAGCTATCATTGTCTTGTACTTGTTCGCCACCAACATGAAGGAGAACTCAAACTCTTAAGACACAACTTATCCGTTTTACCAGGAGGGTTCAATCAGGTTGAAGTTTATTTATTACTATGTGACAAATGAAAAACGTGTGAATTACGACCCAAAACGGATAATATCAAGAAACACATACCCAAATTCTTGTATCAACCTGGCTTATTTCTGTTCATTGAAAAAACTGCAGTTTGTTGTATAAGCAAATAATCGGATGTGTGGGTTTCTTGGCCTTATAACAGAAGATACAAAAGTAAATGCTCCTGCCATGTGAGATTGATGATCTAATGTTATTCATCCAGCTTGTTGGAATTTTTTTCTATTTCAGGAAGAATTGCGACAAATTATATCAATAGAGAATTAGCACCATACATTAATACATTGGGCGTTGGCAAACTTGTGAGTGTGAATCTGTACAATACATTAGCTACATTGGACGAACATAACAATTGCCAACAAACCTGTTACACAAAATGGATTTGCTACAAACCAACAATCAACCTTGGCTGAGCGGGAGAATCGTGTACATGAGATCACTCAGTAAGAGCTACTCTCGTTTCTTATTCTGTGATCTTTCGTGGAAAGACAGATATCAAGGATGATGTCAACAGGAACTCCCAGGTGGTTACAGGTGCCAAGAAGTTACTAATCGCATTGTGCCTGCCGCAATTTTCAGTCCCCTTCTATGTCTATATCAGCATCATCATCCACATCTCTTCAGGACTTTGAGAGACCGAGAATAGTTAAAACTTCATGAGTCCAAATGAAAATGCACATGACATAAAAAGCAGCCTGAAACAGAGAAGAGAACAAATTATAAGAGAAGGGGAAAGAAAGAAGAGAAAGGTCAGCTGAAGAGATGAAGCTAACAACATAACAAGCGCTAGGGCAACTATGTATTTCAGAAATACAAAATGAACATTGTTAGCTTTAACTATGACATAAAATACAATGCATCCGTGAAAAATCAATTTTCTTCGACTTTTGAGAGGTCAATATACTTAACCACAACACAACATGAATTATCCTAGCATGATTAACATAATAAGGTGTTTTAACTCAATAATTCATTCAGTCCATAAACGAATCCAGTTCTATATCTAGAGCAGAAGCAAACACAGATTCATTTTCCAAGGAATAGGGTTAGTCCCATACCAGATATTGAGAACTTGCCAACTATGATTTCAGATTGCTGATTCTAAGGCCAGTTTCCCCTCTTGGTCTGCACGAAGAAGATGACCAAAATTTATATTAGTTATTTTGATGGTGATGATGATGGGAAAATATAAGCTATTGAAACCCAAGGTTTCAGTGTTAAGGATTTTGGTTTCAACCAAAAAATCACTGGTTCAACTCCCCTTGGGTTCACCTACCTAAGAACTTATATTCGAACCTAAAAATCTACATATATAAGTTTCTTCACTTCCAAAATCACAAGGTTTGCAAGTAAACCTCAATTTAAAACTTATTAAGGTTGGAAAGGTTCAGAGGTTTCTGGGATTAAAATAAAGTAAAATACAACAACAAAGGGCACCATGAAACACCAATTTATCTTGGTATCTCTAAGATATATGGGAACAAAATTTATTTGGCAAAACTTGAAGATCTGCTTAAAAAGTGAAAAAAAAAAAAAAACTATTGTATATACATGTATTGCTCCTGTCTAAGTTCTGCCATCTCATGGTATCCATGTGAATTCAAGTGCTAACCACTTTAAAACTATTTCTTGTACTACTTAACTTAAAAACTTAAAACTTATAAAAGCTCAATGATAATATTTAAGCTCTTCACATGCGCAAGACACATGTATCAAACACAACTACAAACATAACAAACAACAACTAGACCTTGTTATAAGTATAATTTAACCAACAAAATAAGGGATTTGGCCACAAGACCACTATATTAACTTGACTTTAGTACCACATTAAGTAACCATTTGACTCAAACGCTTAAGTTTATATAGGTAAAGTCTAACAATAATATGTAACCTTTTAACAACTTAAGGACCAATGAAACAGCACAAATGTTAGTGATGCTATTTCTATATCATAATATCCAGTTCTATTCCTACATGGCACCTACAACATCAATGGTAAGTTTCTCCATGCAAAACACTCAGCCAAACCTAAGAATACAAAGGAGGACCAGATTTCTGATGAAATTAAACCTAATGTGAACAAGTCTGATCATACAAAATCAATGTTAAACAAAGAAAAACACAAGCTAAGAAAAATAAAATGAGAGAAAATGTTGCCAATGCTGAACTTTGTTTTCTTTATTTACTTTTTTTGTACAAAGTCTACTCACAACTCGTGGAAAGCATCCTCTCCTCATAGATCAGTTAAACCTTGGTCCAAAGCCTGTGGCCATGGCCCCAAGGAATTAGTGTCAATGGAAATCGAACCGTAGACCTAATGCTTCTTAGGTACCAAAGCCAAGGGACTTCACCATTGAGCCAACTCCTTCTGCTTTTTGTTAAAACTAAAATTAAGAAACTTGCTATAAGAATGCCAAGGGTGTCTTGGAAATTATCAATAGTGTACTCTTCTGATTTGAGCCATATCTACAGTGCATGACAACCAAATATTGAGTTGCAAAAACTTCTGGATAGGTATCCCACATCTGAACTGAATTCTTTCTGGTTAAAGAGTCTCTTTCTAGTTGCTCTGGAACAATTAGGAGATTCTCTATACGAAATATTCATCGTACTGCTTTGCAAAATGTCCTTTGTTGATTCTTTTACATTCAAGTTGGCAGGCATGGGTAAGATTTTTTTTTGGATATTGATATTTGGCATAAGAAACAAGTTGTAAGCACTTGACGAGAAACAAATAGCATAAAACGCAAATGACAATTAAATATAACATAAATAAACCTAAGGTCAGTAAGTTTGTATTTCTATTTCACTTAGATATACATAGCTACTAATGAGTCAAGCAATAACTAATGGAGTAGAAGCTCGTGTTGGGATATACAGGTGGCTGCTCTCCCTCCAAATCCTCATGCTCTAGCTCCAAACTGCACTATATTACTTGGTTTTCAAAGCCTGAATTTTGACATGGGAAAATTCATAGCAAATTCAAGTAATATATAAAACTACCACATAGGCATGTCCAACTTTTTCAAGTGGTGCACATGATACAATAAAAGTAATTGATGATCATCACTCACCAACCTATGGACATGCTTCTCATGATATAAACAGCTAAAAGGCCTGAGGTAGTCAATCAAACACTAAAAACAACATGGCCTTAACTCACCCACCTCAGGTGAAGCACTTAGGTTTCTCACATCAAGTTTGCACACTGGGCAGAAAGTCCCCCACTTAGTCAGCCATGATTCCACACAGCTTGAATGATATTCTGCAAGTAGAAAATAGGATGCTAATTAAAATGCAACTTTTGGTCAAGGTGGAATTCTACATCCATATTATAGTCCTAACTACATATCTCCTAATAAAACACAATCAACAAGCACATGTAGTGGTTTTTCATATGATCATTAAGTTAAAACTAGTGTCAATAACTTTAGGGATACATTAAAGAGCTTGCACAAAAGATTTTCACTCTACAGTAAAAGCTTATAATATTAACAGCTTAAGCACAAAAGTTACCATGTTCGCAGGGTAGGACTTTAAGTGTTTCCCCATCTATATAATCCTCAAGGCAGATGACACAAGTTTCTCCAGCAGGGTAGTCAAACACAACAGTAGAGTTGAACATGTAGCAAGGAAGAGATTCCACTATCCTGGAATCTACAGTTCTAGGTTGCTGATCAACTCTTCCTGGCCAATTCATCCAACGCCTGGGAGCAAAAAGGGCAATAACCAAGAAAGCTACAATCACAGCAACCGACAGAAAAGATATTGCCAGGACTGTCCAGATTCCTCCATTGAAAGGTTTCAAGATGCAGCATTCCCCATGGTTCCCTCGCGCATTATCCTTCAAGAAAAGACCAGCTTCATTTCTAACAAACACTGCGTGCACCGTTACATTCTCGGGGTTTACCATCACTATGCAGAAATCAACAAATAACATATTTTAAAATTTCATATTCTCTGAAAATGCTAAAAACAACGAAAAAATTAATTTCAAGAAATATTATTATCCGCTTACTGTAAACCAAACTGGTTTTCTCTCTATCATCGTACACAATAGCGGCACGATATCCTGAATTTTGAGCGTTTCGGATTTTATCCTCAAAAGTGCATTGACCTCTAACAATCAAAGCGAACCTACTTTTGTTACTTTTGTCGAAATCATAAACGTTGCGTAGAGGGGAACAAGCGTCCAAAGGATCAGCTACGTCGAGAGCTCCGCAAGCGCCAGCACTAGTGATATCAACAGCTGAAAAAGCCATAAATTCATGTATGTATATATTTGTCCTCTAATAAAGAGTAAAAAGAAATTCTTCTGAGAGCAAAGATACTTTTTTATTCTGTAATTCGATTTAAGAGGATCTGTTTGGATACTGAGAAAATGAAATTGCAGATTGTAGTATTCTAAGTTCTCGGACATCATACGAGAAATCAAACAGCAAAAGAGACATGGAAAAGATTACCGTATTTCGCTGGAAGGTCGGGAAAGGAAACCGAGTTGGGTTTCCAAAAGACAGTAGCAGTTGACAGTGAAACAACGCCGCAAAAGCAAATTAAGAATCCGACCAATGCTTTTCTCATCTCCTCTCTTTCGTCTTCTGCTCTTTAGCACTTCCTCTCCTCTCCGTTAGCTGGGATTTCCGATGAGCAATACGGTGCGCAGCGACTCTCACTGGTAGGTGTTCTTTTGGGGCGGGTGATCACACTGAAACGGTGCGTTTAGATGTTTTCTGCTGCATGGCAATACGGAAACATCACGGATAAACTATAAATAAGTTATTTATTAAAAACGGTGACGTTTAACAGATGATATGTCATAGGCGTGTAAACCGTTTTGTCTGGACTTATTTTGCATTATAGAAGTAGATCTTACAGTACGCTAATAAAAATATTTGTTGAAAATTATTTATTATTTGGACGAAGTAAATATAATTTAATATCAAATTATTAAAAAGAAAAACCTCAATCTTAAGTTTGTTCTAATAAATAAAATAACTTTTTTTCAATGGATTATAAACTATTATTAAAAAAGTAACCAAAATAAAAAATAAATAAATATAAAAGCTTCGATATGACAAATAAAGGCACTTTGAAATAAATTGCAAAGGATTTAAACGGTGTCGTTACGAGTTATAGTTATATCCACACTGTCATGGCCGTTTGAATAATAACTGCACTTAGGTTTCAGAAGTCTCTATTCTTCTTCGAAAGCATTTGACAACTTTCGTTCTGGTTTTGAGTTTGATTAGATAGAATAGGTCCTTTGAGTGATGGAAGAAAGGTCGAATTTACCCTTACCAGATGCTTTCCTCAGTTTTCTTCTAGACAACGGACTAGACCCTTCGATCTATGCAGCCGCTGACTCCACGCCGCGATACATAAGGTATCGCAGAAGCTACAACTTTTTTATTTTTTAACTAACAAATAAAATAAAGTTTTGATTTTTTTCTTATCATAATCTTTTGGGAATAAATTGGGAGAAAGGTTGAAAGAGGGGGCTGAAGCTCACTTAGAAGAGATAGAAGGTGAGACAGAGTGTAAGCTTGAGAAAGTATGTTGGCTGCTGCACGGCTTTTATGCACTTCCACCTCATATAAAGATTGCAAACTCAAAGGCATACAAGGAAGGGAAGGTGATTGATTAAAGAGTGAAAAAGTAGATGCTATTCGTTCTTTATTTTCAAACCACAATATGCTATTAAGATATCTTTTTCTTCCTTTGTCGTTCTTTTAACATGCAGATGTTGTCTCATTTTGGTATTGTTGTCAGATATTTGGAATTGATGCAGCTTCCGGCGCTGCAGTTTTGGCGATGAATATTTCAGTGGGGGATCAAGTTCTTGATCTGTGCGCTGCTCCTGGTAAGTAATTTCCCGTGCTTGTACGTTAACACTATTCCTCACTGGTGTTGTGCTACACTATACCTGACAATTAGAGATTTGTATCAACTGTAAAGGCATCAAATCACCTGTAGTAATGATAAAGTCGCGATTTAACACATGACATCTAACTGGCAAATCAGTTCCTTCTTCAATTTGTGCACAAAAGGCTTATTCCTTTTTACTTTCTCTAATCCTCAATTATATGTAATTACAGACCTACTTTAGCTCCATACTAATGAGAAATTCTGAAATAAATGATAATGGGTTAAGTTCACCAGGACCCTAATTTTTTATACAAACCCTGAGCCACCGGATTAATTCACTTCCAAGGCTTACAATCTGTGTATGAATTTGTGTAAGAATTTTGGTGCCATGATCCTTCAAAAAAAATGAAAATAATAATAAATTTGAATTCAATTTGAAGAACTCTTTATTTTTTTTAAAATATCTAGTATTGGAGAAATCATGATGAAACATAGCATGGTTTTGGCATAGGTCTTTTATCTGTCATTTTGTCGATGATCATTTGACATAGTTTTCGTTGACTTTATTACCATTAATATTGTATTCGTAGGTGCTAAACTTTGTATGATACTGGACATTCTTGGTGACTCTGGTTCTGTAACTGGAGTTGATGTTGCAAGACATCGTCTAGCAGCTTGTAGGACATTGCTGCAGAAATATGATCTTGGTGATAGGTGTCGACTCTTTGTTGCTGATGGAACGACATTTTCTCTTCTTCCCAGGAGGCTTCATTTGGATAATGGATCATATAATCAAACTAAAGTAAATGGTGATAACTTTAATCTTTATACTGATCTGCTAAACCTTTCTAGAACTCTACTTGTAATCATTGACCTTTTTTTGATGTTGTCATTCCGTCTAGCATTAAACAGATAAATCTGCATTGGAAGAAAAATCAGAGACATTTAGGGAGTGGACTACTAGGAGACCATGGAAAGAAAGGAAAAAAGCAGCTAAGGCAAGGGCAAGTCCTGCCTCTGAGTTGCTTGCAGGGAGTGAACATCCTGAACTTATATTCTATGGGCGTCATTCTGGTGTAGTTGGCCTCAATAAAAGTGAATTATATCAAAGTGTGTGTGACAGTGAAGTTCCAAGTTCCGGCTATGACAAGGTGAAGTTGCATTGTAGATTGTTTATATAATTTTCTTCACTATTTATGACGCCATTGTATGTTTCAAATTAATTTAGGTCCTTGTAGATGCTGAGTGCACTCACGATGGGTCAATTAGACACATCCAGAAATTTGAGAATTGGGGTTGGACAACTCTTCAACGTCGTGTGCTGGATGTCAAGAGAACTGATAGCTTGACCAATCTTCAGGTATTTAAATTTATTCTTCTACTTTGGATGCTAGGCGATCCTTAGATGACCTTTTACAACCACCCTTTTTCTTACTATTCTTTTAAGATTTTTCCTCATTTCCTGCTTTTAAGATTTAGATTCTGGTTTATATGATGTAGGGACAGCTAAAGTTTAATTCGTGACGGCCGAAAGGGAATTTCGGCTGTCAATGAAACTTTAAGCCACGACAAATTTACTTCTTTATATATATCCATAAATTTCGTTTGAAGTAAGCAATAAAATATGTTCTTTGTTCCAATGAAATTGGAAGTTGTATCCTTTTGAATGTTTAGTTTAATTGGATGCATTTGTTGGTGATTTAAAACTGTACAGTAATTGTAATTGAAGAGAAAAAGGCTTTACCTACAGTGCATTTTCCATAGAGATGTATCATAGAGCTTCTGTTTAATTAAATAGGGAAACTTTTTTAATTCTATTTTCTAAAGACTGAAAACAAGAAAGAAAAGTCTTTTCTTGGAGTTTGGAAGAGTTGAAGACAATTGTAGCGGTAGTTGCTCACATGCTTTTGATTGATGGCCCTTGTTGTTTAAGTTGTTCTTTTTAATTTTAACCATACACCCCACCCACCATTCGATAAGCATAAATGCATATTCGATCAAATACCTGTTGATGAGATGGATTATTCCTTAGATCTCTCACTCTACTATGAGAAATCTAATCAGCTAGTTACATCTTTGGGGATGGTTTAAAGTTAATTAACTTTGTTTGCTGAAATAATAATGAAGCAACATTTTGTCTCTGTTTTTTTTTTTTTTTTTTTGTGATAATATTTANTGTCTCTGTTTTTTTTTTTTTTTTTTTTTTGTGATAATATTTGCATTCAAGAAATTTTATGTTTAAATTTTATTTACATTTACATGGCCTTTCCACAGTACTAAAAGTATTTATCTCTGGTTGCAGTTAAAACTTCTTACCAATGGTTTCAGGTTGCTAAAAGTTGGGGGGTCGCTTGTCTACAGCACTTGCAGGTGCATCTGTTGTCACGTACGATTGGTCATAACATGTTATTATTCTTCATCTTTTCTTACTTCTACCTTTTTGGTTGAGTAGTTTGACAGTTGCTCAAAATGAAGATGTGCTAGAACGGTTTCTCAAGGAAAATGCTTCTGCTGGTAGGTTTCGTTTGTGCTTTGTAGCGTATATGTAAAATGGCACTTCTTAGAAGTTATTAGTTGACAAACTTAAAATTAGTAATAAATAAGCAGTTGAAGGATATAAGCTGCAGTTTGAGTAGTTGACAAGCAAAAGTTGTTGATATGGAGAATACCTATTCCTGTTTTAAAAAATTTGGTTTAACAACTGAAGCGGGCTCATTCTGGTGTTGCTTCGTAACACTTCCTTTAATCTTGCAGAGTTGCAGGAGATAGATGTTGCCAAAGATTGGCCTTGCAAGAGTGGGAGAATACCAAAGACCTTGCGCTTTGACCCGTCAACGTCAAAAACCAGTGGACTTTTTGTGGCAAAGTTCATGAAATTGGCGATCTGATTTTTCATTTACGGGTTTCTGCAAAAGATGAACTTGTTATGTGAGTTCATAATCAGCATTTTTTGTAACTAAATAACTGTTGTCTTGATAGATTAGGGGGTGATTACAATATTTACACACTAATTGAACCCCTTCTGCTATGGGTGCAAGTTTTCTTATCACCTTGACTATATTTTCTCCGTTGATCACTCTTTCTAAAAGTTTTTTTTCCTTCTTCTTCTTTTGGACGGAAGAAGATGTTGTGAACTTCTTTTGAATGATTTTTATCATTTTTTAATAATCAATGGTAAAGTTTTGAGTCAAATGTTGTAAGTTATAATATGCAGATCTATATGGTACTTATCATATTTCTGATCACATTTTCAAGAGCTATTGGTTTGTAAGGATACAGTATGTGCCTGCCCAATCAAATTTCCATAGTTAATTATGATTGGTGTTGTTGCTTATCTGATTTGCGATGGTATATTTTTAAGATAGATAACTGATCACTGAAACCCCAATCCAATCCAATCCAATCCAATTGTTGGGCTTTAAAAACAAAAACAAATTAGGAAACTGATGAATGAGAATCATAGTGTCCTTGGCTAGATCTCATGTCATCCAGAACTTGTGTGGTTCTCTGAAAGCGGAAGTGTTCACTGGAACCTCCTATCCTTATACATGATCAGAAATAAATAAATTGGAGGAGCGGTTGAAAATACATGATTTTTTTTTTCTTTTTTAAGCATAACCAAGTTCAACCTTAAATAATAACAAATATATGTTTTCTTATTGTTGGATGCGATATATACGGGGTGTAAGATCGACAAATATTTTAGTCCTTTAAGATTGAACTAGACAATTAAAGAAAGAATAATGCTATTTGTCCCCCTCCTTTGAGCTAAAAGAGCTCCAATTTATAATATTGGGTGAGGCTATTTGCATCCCAAATGTTCCTCTATATACTCATTCTTCCATACAAGCACACCATTAAAATTTTAAATAATTCAATATCATCTAATTTATCTTCAAAACTTTGATAACCTTATACAAGCAACATACAATTAAGTAGATCAATCTTTAATTTTACAAAAAATGTAATAAAAAATATATTAGAAAGTATTTTAATATATTTTTTAAAGAAAAAGCTTTTGTTAATATCTCGCATATCATACTATAAGACTTCTAAAAAAAATACTTATAGTAATTCTTTTTATTGGGGATTAATGTATCGAATCTATGTTAAGATTATTTTATAATTATGGAGAATAGATGAAAAAAAAAATTTATCTATCAAAGTTTTTTAGTGGGGTGTACTGAGAGATGAGTGTGTGTAGAAATTTTTTGAGTGCAAATAGCCTTAGTCCGAAATATTTTCTTAGAAATTTCTTTTAAGCCAATTTGTATACAGCCCTGAAAAGTGGTCGGATACACGCTA
>JANKKB010029918.1:21391-35349 GCA_026225775.1 Bursera palmeri | reverse complement strand
TCTATTAGTTAATTATCTACTACATCCCCTAAACCAAGAAATTTAACAAAATTAATATTTTATCCTTCCCTGCAATGATCAATAATTGGGATAATCAAAACTACCAACACTCCTCAAGTTGTAAAAAATGAAAAGAAAATGGGGTTAGTTTAAGTTGAAGTCTAGGAATTGACTGGAGAAGTTAATATATATTTGCCAATTAGCCCATCTTTATTGATGCTAATTCCAATATGATATACATTTAGAATTTTTTGATACTAAAAATGAGCTCTCATCTCTATTTTACATGTTCAGCCGGCTATCAACCTATGACACTATTTTCCTGTACAAAATGTATACCCATTTCCGGGGTTCCCTGCATCACATTTTCTCACTTACCATATATTGCTCATTTCAACTTCCAAAGATGAAACTCTTAACTCCTTTTAAATCAAAAATAAGTTATTCCCTTGTATTCTGCATAAGCTCGAACCACTGGACACCAACAAGTGAGAAACCAACTTTAGAATGTGATGCAACCAGAACACAAGTTATTTAAGACAACACTTGATCATAAAATTTACCTGTCTCAATAAATCTGCAAGAGTCCTAGGAAGTGCTTCGATGTTTCTCAAAACAATGTAATATGGGAAGGGAAAGGAATCTAGATACTTTGAAACCTTGATCTCTTTACCTAGAAATGACAATTCCTGCAGCCAGATACACAAGTCAGAAAATGAAAATTCTTTTGCCAAGAGATGATCATTAATAGAAAAGAGAAATTTGATTCTTCTAACATCAAAAAGAATAATATATAAAAGCACCTTGAGGTCAATTATTGATTCTTGCAGGCTATCTACAAGCAGAAATGCAACCATTCGCTTCTTTATTAAAAGATCCCTAACATAGCGCTTCAAGTTCTCCTGCATAGATTTAATCAAAATTTGGATAAGCACTATTATAATCAGTCGGTATAAAATCTCTGAATCTCCTGTTTGACAATAGAAGGAAAGCTACCTTTTCATGGAACCGGCCATCCCCAATGATTAAAACAAGCTGCTGTAGCGGGTTTTGTCCAGAAGGTAACCGTGCTTTTGCAACTGCAATATCCAGCTTCTTGTTTAAGTGCATCAATAGATCAAGAACTGGTTCATCTGCAATGGTATTCTCTTGCTTGAATGTCAAACCAGATATCATCTGCAACGCCAAATGATTGTTTAAAAATCAATAAGAACATCTTCACTACCATACATTATAGGAAAATGAAACAAAAAACAAAAATAAAAAGAACACTGAGTGATTCTATCATACATACAGCATTGAGAACACAAAAAAGACAAACCTTGATGCCAGCCATTCCAGTGAAGGGCTGATCAAAATCATGCAGTGACCTGATGTTACCCTTCTTTCCAAAACTCACAACAGATAAGTTTCCCATCTCCAGTTGAGACATGGCTCGACACACAGTCACCAAGGCTTCAATTGCAACATCCCCACAACCACTCTCCGACATGCTACGGGAATCATCCACAGCAATAACTACTTGGTAATCTCGTTTGTTAGGCCTGGTTCGCCTTAGCCATATTTTATCCTTTCGATAATGACTTGCTATATAGGGAATTACCTAATCATATTTCAAGCATACAGAAGAGTTCATTAAAAAAAGAAAATAATAAAATAAAACTGAAGATGAGATTATGAGGTGTACACGCTATTTGGTGAAATATATTGTTTTTTACCTTTTTCATGTTAATCCTTTTCCCAGTCTTGTAGTCCCCTTGGAGCTTGCTGGCTAGTGTGGGTTCCATAACAAGACGCAACTGTTCAGCCAACTCCTGAGATAATCTTGTTGTCCGTAGTTCATACCTTCTCCAAAGAGCACTAGCATTACTCTTTAGGTCATCAGAAACCTCATCAAGTTCCAGGGCTTTCCCCATCTCATCATCATTTACAGATAGTTTACTGAGCTGGTATAGATCTTCACTCAAGTAAGACTTCTTGACAGAGATCAGACTCTCAAACTGACTTTCTGGATCACCATCATCATCTATATGAACTTCTGGGGATCCCTCCATGGCAGATATCTCTACATCTGAGATCTGTATTTGCTCCTCCATCTTATTTCTTAGAATTGTCGAACAAGGCTTGATGGTGTTTGCTTCAGAATCTTTTTTCTCAATTTCCATCTCAGTGACATCATCTTTATGTGCCGCAGGACCATCTGCATCGGGTTTGTTGCCATCAATATTCATGTCAACCTGCTCCGATGTAGCTGGGCCTAATGCTTGAGCTGTTCCCTTGTCAAATTCAGAAACGTAACCATACTCATCTGCACTCTCATCCTCAATCTCACCCTGTGTGCCTGTGTTATCTGCCTGAAGATCAACAGACACATTGACTCTTTCCTTCCACTCCTCAAGTGCATCCCCAACATTCCTATAAGGGTTCGCTTGGGTTTTCTGAGCAGAAGGATTTTGCTCAGGAAATTGAGTTTTGGGTTGATCATCGGTGACTTTCCCTTTAGTCGATGTGCCAGCAACCATTATATCCATCTGAGACGCATTTTGGGAAGGTAAGCTACTGAGAGGAGTAATGTCATTATTGATTTCATTGTTATTAAACAAGTTTGATTCAGGTGCAACAGTTTTCAAATTTGATGCCCTGGAATCACCATTTGGTTGAGTGGCAGATTCAGCATTAGGCACATGATCATTAATTAAGTCAGAAATTCCAGCTTCAAAGGTATCTTTACTTGGAGCCATAAAGTTCGTTTCTGTTCTCTCCTGAGAATCCCTGTTAGCATCATCCTTTTCCCCACCTGCCTGTTCATTCTCTGCCTCTTCCATAGTCTCATCAACAGGATTTTCACTCACACCTTCATGGTTTCCGTTCTCAGCAGATTCATCATGCTCATCTGGTCCCACTTCTTCCTTGCTATCTATACCATCTTTTTCATCCATGTCAACATCCTCATCAAAACTTTGATTTGACTCATCAAGCTTCATTTCAGTTGGATCAGCAAATGCTTCTTCCTTGTCCATTTTCAAGTCTTCTATGTTTTCTGTATCACCAAGATCATCCTGATTCCCAGTCTCATCTTTTTGTCCATCAGTCTCATCTTTTTTACCATCATTTTCATCAGAGTTGAGCTCTCCAAGTTCATCAGCCATGGAAGCAGAATCTTCCTTGGCTCTAAGCTCCCTATTACTTTCATCTCTGTCTCTAACAGATGGCCCAGACTCATACTTCTCCTTTTCTGTGCTAGGATTTTCCTCATCTTCCTTATTCCAAAGCTTCTCATCAACAACTTGACTATCAGCTCCTGCTTCACCCATTGCAGACTCCAGTTGCTCATCCTCGCCATCTTCATCATTATCCTCTTCACCAGAATCCTCACTAACACTAAATGTATCAGCTGCAAAACCCTGCTCCATCTCAATTCCTTTATCATCTTTACTTGGTAACTGGTCTGAGGCATCTTGCTCTTCACCTTCCTGCTGTAGCATTAAAAAGAAAAGTTGATAACTCGTTTCATGTAACACAGTAGAGCACATACAAGATAAAATAACTCCAGTAGAAATGTGCTTGGACACCAAACCTTTTCTGAAGCCCCAAGAAGTTGATCTTCATCAGTTATTTGCTCGCTGACATCATTCCGTCCCACACCCTCTCCCATGCCAGTTCCACTTGCATCTTGAGATTTATCATTACTATCATCATCTTCTTGATCTTTCGCAGCAATGCCGAACCCTTTAGAATATAATGAAGCTAAAATATTTGCAAGTGCATGAGTCATTAATGATACCTGCAGGCAAATATATCATAGAAATATAAATTTTAAGAAACTTAATCTGTAAATAGGAAAACAGGAAAGAATAGCAGAATGCCCAAACCTTATTAACAACTTTAAAGAAAAAGTGAATAAAAATTATCGTGCCAAAATGTCTGCAATACATATAATCATTTGAATATGAGAATAAAAATCTTTGAAAATGTTTATCTTCCCCATCATTGTTGGGTTTGTAAATCCCTGCTGGTAGAGCATGCTCATTAATTTTTGCCACCAAGACTTTAACAGGGAATAAAAATTATAAAAAATTATTATTAATAATAATCATGATAACAATAATAATAAAGTGGCCTAAACATAAGGGAAGCATAAAACATGGTAGAGATCAAGAGGGAACTGTCATACAGTTCTGTGCATTGGTAGGAAATTCTGCAAGAAGCCATCAGCGAAGCTCAATACCAGGTCCAAAAGAGTATAAAGATGGCGAAAATGTGTTCCCACATGGCAAAAGAGACCAGAAGTTCCTTTGTCAGAATGGTTCAACAGTTTCTCCTGAGAAAACACCCCATATCAGATAGCAGAAAATCTATAAAAAACTTAAAAAATAAGAATGTCTTAAAGAATGATAAATTAATAATGCCATATCCTACCACACAAGAAATCATTTCAAGAAGCTGATCATTTAATCGGTCCAAACTCAAATTGGCTACAGATGATTTAAATATGTACTCCCATGAGGTAACACTCCCCAATGACTTTTCAGAGAGAGCATTATCATTGGTTGATGAACCTAGCTTTTGCAACACATCCATAATATTAGCATATATACTTGTGACGACTTCGCCAAATTTAGCTTGAATCTCAGAATAATCGCCATTGCTAGAACTGGTCTCATCACTTGGATTTCTTGCTTCCAAGGCAGACTTGAACTGTTCGGCCATCGATTGTCCCTGCAATTAAAAAAATTTTAAAAAAAGTTAGAGCATCTGCTACAGATCACTAGCCTAATGCACAGTCCAGTTGATGTAAGTCACAGTAACACACGTATTTAGCAAAACATGTCTCATAAAAATTTTATTCAACAAGCATGACAATATTATACTTAAAGTGTACAGCTAAATATAATAAAATCACTAGAAATTCAGCAATGAACATATTATAAACATCAAGGATACCTTCTTTAACAAATCATTTAAGTGATTGAGAAGAGTCTCTATGACTGAGCTTTTATCCAAATGTTGGTTACAAAAAATGGAGAGATGCTCCTCAAACTCGTTAATAACATGGAAGTTTTGAAATACCATCTGTTCAGCTTGTTTGGAAATAACATAATGACGGAAGGATCTGGTCACCAGAGTTATAGCTCCACTTGGGCCAAGAAGATAGTCATCCAATGATTCCTGTAACAGTCACCAAGTAAGCAAGAGGCTAACATGATATTCTGAGAACAACATAGTTAAGAATGTATAATGTGCACCTTAGATTTCTGGATAACAGGAATATATTTCTCAAACAAAGCAAGAACCCCATGTGCTGTTGCTCTGACACTTTGACAATTGTTTAAATGAGTGCCTTCAACTGTTCTCACCAACAGTGATTCCTCAACCAAGATGGCATACAAACTATCAAACAGTTGCTGCAGACAAAAAGAAGGATAAAATCATCATATTCACACTTCACTAAAAAATATAAAACATGCATCACAAAACATGAATTTAAAGGCTAGAACTTACCTTCTGCTGCCAAATGCACTTAATTGTGTCATCTTGGCATTCAGCAAAAGAGCACTCATTACCAATTCCCTTTTCAAAATCAGTGCATTTTGAGAACAAACTTCTAAAACCAGATACATGTTCATGTAGGTGCTTTAAACGCTTAGCAAAATTATAAGCAGCATCCCTTTGCATCTGTTGTATGACTATAAGATGGTGGAGAAAAGAGACTGACCTAGCAGTCTGCAAAAAGAGAATAAGAAACACGAATGTCAAACTATGAGAAAAGATTCATTACAATAAGGAGATTTGAAAAACATCAGCAATTGACTCATCTCAATGCACCAGGGTAGAGTTTCCCAGTACATCCAGAATCAAATCATGTAAAGTGAAACTGCTCTGCAGCCAAAGAATACCTACCTGCTCTGATGTAAAATCTTCATGGTGTTTCAAGCAAACATGTTGCAAAAGCTGCACCGATGCCAAGCTTTTGAAATAGAATTCATTTGCAGCTTTCCATTCAGTATCCAGTGTCGCATCAGGCAAACACTGAAATTCACTTGCAGAATTAACATTAGCAGTTGTATGAGACAGTCTATTACATACCAGCAGCAGATGTTGTGAATCGTAAGATGGCTGAACAAACAGCCAATTCAATTGATTGGACATCTATCATCAATCAGCAAGAAAAAGATAATTAGTTGGTATGAACAATAAGGACAAATGTAAGAATAAAAAACAAAGGTGCAGAGTGTCTATACCTTGATAATTTCAAACTTGTGCTTATGCAACCCACTGTTTTCTAAAAGCTTTAACAGTTCAGACAAAGCCCTCCTCTTCCCCACACTTCTGTTTACATCCTTCCACAGAAAACCACAATCCATAGTAGTTTTACATAAACTTTCAAGTGTCAGCCACAGATCCTTCCACTCTTCTGTGTATAATTTGTTCCCAGACTGGGATGCTAACCATTGCCTAGTACTATTTGCAGCCCCTGTAAAAAATACAGGCTCTTCAAAACTTATGAAATTTCCAAAATAAAAGAGTCAAATCTAATAAAAGCACAAAAAAAAAAAAAAAAAAAAAAGGGAGAACNCTAATAAAAGCAAAAAAAAAAAAAAAAAAAAAGGGAGAACCTTTAGCATCAAAGAAGAGCAACTCTGGCGTCCCTTCAAGGACCAAGTTTTGTAATGTCTCACTCACTTTTCCCCTCCAATTGTTGTACCAAAGAGATCTATACCATAAATACCAACATGAAGTTCAAAAAGAGGTCATTTATGGAAGCCTCCACAATAAAAAGAGTATCTTGAAAAAATCAACAAACTACTGACCTCTCTTCATCATTGGATTGTGATAGATCTAAAACAGCATTCAACAAACCCAAACTCTCATCTGAGACTTCACTAGGGGCCTTTGGACCTTGTATCGAGAGGATTTTCAAACCTTTTTGTGCTGTTTCTTGGTTAAGGATAAGCATTGCAGGTTGTTGTAACAGTTCCTGTTCAAAAAATAAATAACACATGGCATATAGTTACTAGTACTTATCAGTGCATTTAAAAACTTATCTTTGAATTTTGCATTAGGAAAAGAAAGGAAGGTTGTTTCCTATTGACTTCTAAAGCTTGTGCCTTAATAATAATGCTACCATCTGAAGATGATGCACTTATTTGACTTACAGTGTACTTCTGCACTAGTTTCCTGAGCTTCTGCCGGACTCTTTTCAAATTATCAAAGGGTATAAAACGCTCCCACCGACATAGCTTCAAAAGCTCTTGCACCCCCTTCTCAATGTTTCTCCGACTACCTCTGATTTGCTCCATTATTCTGAGGAAAAATGTGGTAAGAAACTCCTAAAACGAAATACAGATATTTAGAAGTCAATGATTGAAAGCAAACTCACCTTGGCAAAAATTGTACATAGAACCCAAATAAATTGTATAAAATCTTCTGATTTTCCTCCTGCCAAGGACTGCATGAATCACAAAGAAATAGAAATTTTAAAATGAGATGATATCAAAAACTACTCTCAAGATTTTCCTTAATATCAGATGGAACTCAAGTTTGACGTTTTAATCAACAACACCCCTGAAGTTAACTTTTGATCAACTAACAGATTCCCTTAAAATTAGACTAACAAACGGTTATGATAGGAATTTCATATAAGAACTAACATTCCCATTCAAAAATCCCTAGATTAATTAATGAAAATCAAGCAAAAAATAAAAAGCCACCCCAAACGCCTAGCCGCACACCACCGCCACCTTAAAACGTCGAGCCACACACTACCGCCACCCCAAAACACCCAGCCACACAACAACCGTCACCTCAAAACACACCACCGCACACCACCACCATACACCGCCACTCCAAAACACCCTGCACACACCACCGCCACTCCAGAACACACTGCCACACACCATCACATGCATCTCAAATCTATTAATAATTAAAACCAATCATTTTTTTTTTAAAAGAAAAAAGATAAACTAAACAAGCAAACTCGGCAGCTTCACCAATACCCATAACAACTGAGAAAGAGAGAGAGAAAGAAGGGTTTGTATGGGTATTGGTAATCATACAACCAATAATGTTGAGGTGAGGGATGTTGTAGGCATAAGGCAAGGTGCTAGTGCTAATAACTTTACGCTTGCTGGGGTTTGAAAGCCTTGAGAGTCTTTGATTGTCTCCGGTAATAGTGCTTCCCATTGTTGTTGTAAGCAAAAATCGAGTTTGTGCGGAGGTTTTAAGTATTCAAATTTAGGTTTTCTTGATTTCGGTTTAGGTTTAGGTTTCCAATTTAAGCCAAAACCAACGGTTGATTTAAGTTGACAAATTCAAGGATAGTTTTCATTAAAATGTCAAACTTGAGTTCCACCTGATATTAGGCTAAACCTTGAGAGTAGTTTTCAGAATAGCACAACTCAAAAAATAAATGAATCGATAAATAGTGAGTAATGAACTGGAATAATGCTGTATTCACTCTCCTAAAAATTAAGTTTCTTCAAATATCATTTCCAATACTTTTTATTTTACTAGTTTTATATTTTAAACGAACTGGCATGTCATTTCCCACTAGAAGAAATAGAAAACTGAATTCAGAAGCCAGCCTGTCTTACCTTGAATATATTCCCAAGGATCTACCAATCACGAATTGACCAAGAAAAGAAAAAAGGAGTTGGAGGCGTTTCCTAAATTCACCGACACTGGATGTTTGCATGAACTCCTCCAAACTGCAATATCCATTCCATTTATGTGAGATAATAATACTAGGCCCTAACACATTAACAAAACTCTTCATAAATTAAATTCAAATTAAATTTCAGATCACAAAAAATCTTGGCACATGCCTTTGGGTGGTAAACTGATCATATCCAGCAGTATCAGCAGAATGCGTATGCCGAAGAACTGAAAATAGTGGAAACCACAGCTGCACCAAATAATATAAGTTTTTAAGAGAAAAATAAAAGGCCAAAGATCTAAATGAAAAAGATAAACTAGATAATGACAACATCATATTTGGAGTCTACACTTGTCCCTTAAAGGATTTTGTTTTTTTGATTTGAAACTACACTATATTAACGGTATTCTTTAACATGCCAAACGGAGAAATGCTTTTTGTATGCTAGTTTCCTCAAATGATAAGCCAAAATTCTATGAACTTATACTTGCTATTACTGTTAGTTCTCTATAGATGGCAAAGTTTTCACTTCACAATTATTATCCAGATAACCATACCTTCCCAGCATTACTCTCATACTGATCTTGCACCTCATCAAGCAACGCAGGCCAAGATTCAAACTCCATCTTTTGCCATGAACACACCAGACCAGTAATGGGTTCCAGCAGATCTGTAAACCATAATAGAATGAACTGTCATAAAAATTGCAAAATTGCAACAGCTAAAAAGATGAAAGCTGATGGAAATTTACATACCAGAAAGAGGAAATTTTGTGCCAGTTTCCAGTAACATCTGCACCTTATTAATTAGAATTTGCAACCCCGACATAGTCTTCAAATAAGAAAAACAACAATTTCAGTTTTCTGAATATAACAATAATTAGATATTGTTATGAATATTGAAGAAAAATTAGTCCCTCCCTGACTATCCCATCTTTTCTGCATCAGTGCAGACTACCGCCATTATAAATATCACCTCAAATGGAAGAAAAAGGTCTATCGATAAATGAATTTAAATTTTTAAACTATTAACAATAAAATTTTTTTTTTATCTTTTTTCTTCTTAGGTGCCTTTATAGTCAATCTTTCTATCTAGAAACATCCCGAACAGAAGTACCCTTTAAACTGGAAGAACTAACTATATTTAGTACCTTCGCTAGAGGAGTTATCAGAGGAATAGCCAACAGCATTTCAATCACATCCAAGATCTTCTGCAGACCAGGATGATCTTCCCACTCACTCAAAAGTTTATGAACCCGCTGTTTAAGAGATGTAAGTAACTTCACCATTTTGGCCATAACAGGAGCATTCGAATCCTGCATAAATAGTTCAAAAAGCAAAACAGAAAAATAAAGGAGAAATGAGAACTACAACGATGAAAGTAACAACTGCTGTCACAGTAAGGTCATGAAGTTTGAAAAACCTTGTAAAAATTGTATTTGCGAGCTGAGTCGTGAAATGAAACAAATGTCTGCTCATGCTCCAAGCAAAGACGTAGCAAATGCTCTGGTGCAAGTCTGGTGTCCAAAGTTGAAGAACAAAGGCCCCCTAAACCTGCAAACAGAAAGAAAGGCTAAATCCTTTTCTCCTTCAATTAAAACCAATTAACTTTTAACCTCAAAAGGAAAATCTTGAATTACCTTTAAACATTTCTACTCCCAATGTATAAGAGTTGGTGAAAGAAAGCAATCTGTCTGCATCAGAGATTTGGAAGGTCCCAGGCTGTTTGAGGTGGGGGATCAGAAAACAATTTTCAGTACAGGCACATTGCACCCAAAAAAAAAAAAAAAACAAAAAACAAAAACCTTTGAATAGAAGACAGCCACACAAATACACGGAGAGGGAGAGAGGTTTGTGTTTCAACATTAGCAAATTACCAACAAAAAATTCTAACATAAGCAACTACCATGTTACATCTTTTTTTTTTTTTTTTTTTTTTTTTTTTTTTTTGNAATATTTTTTTTTTTTTTTTTTTTTTTTTTTTTTTGAGACAGCAAGTTTGAGAAAATAATAAATAAACCAAACATAAAAATATGTAAAGTGTGGACGTTCAAAATTTTTATATAACAGAAGCCACTTTCACGATGTTTCATTTATTAATCATAAGAGCTACTCAGCAAAGAAAATAATCAGATAGCCCAGTGACATATCATTTGAGAGAAATTGTTTAGAAACCAGAGAATCTGCAACATGCAATTAAGATACTTCCCAAGAAAGTAGCTGATTCCTTGCGCGTTGATCAGGAAAATTTGAAAAAGACAGTACTATAGATGGTCAACAATATTCAGCATTACCTTGGAAAATAAGTTTTTATCATGATATGGAGTTATCTATGCATCCAGAAAGTTTTACAAGACAACTTACACTCAAGACAAGATCAGTAGACCCAAATAATTGATTGTGTATGTGGACCATGTTGTTCAGGATAGATTCCTGCAGAAGGTTCCATTCATCCTCCAAACTCTCACCCTCATCATCAGCTTCCACCTGAATGTATTAGGTGTATGTTAATACATAGAGCAGATTTATGTTAGAAGTAAAAATTTACAGGCATAATCAGTTTGCAATGTAACAGTAGAAGCATAACCTTTTCAGTAAATTCTTCTTCAGAGAGCAGCTCCTGCCATTCTGAAAGAGTATCATTTGCAAACAACTTGCTTAGCGCTGATGTGTCAGCTTCAAAAACTCTATCAACTGTGAAGGCACGAGGCCTGAATTTGTATTGTTGAGCATCAAGATCTTCTTTGGTTTTTGCTTGGACTTTCATATTCATCCAAATGCTTGCAAACTCGCAAAAAATTTTATCCAATACCTGATACAGTACATATATTGTCATATCAGAAAACAATCTAACTGTGAGTGCACGTGAAATTCAAGTCACCCATAGGAATAGCATCTAACCGTGAAAGAGGCCTTATCCATCAGTTGTGAATTAGCTAAAAAACATGCAACACCAATAAGAGCATTTTGATGGACAGAAGCTCTAAGTTGCAAAGCAGAACCCTCCTATTATGGGAAGCATTTCAGGGGTAAACAATAAATGTTAAATTCCAACATGGAAAAGAAAAAGGGTATAAAAATTGAACACCACTAAAGACGAGAAGAAAAATTTTCATTTCAAAAGGATAAATACAAAACCATAACTATTATTAATTTATTTAAGAAAACAAATTACTTTTGCAGTCTTGATGTCCCTTGAATATGTCACCAACTTTTCCAGCAAACCGATATCCATTCCAAAGATGTTTGAAGGAAAATCTATGTCACACGAATAATACTCTGGCAGCCTGGTTTTCGGGTTAAATGAAACTGAGCCAAATCCATAGCCTCTAGGGAACCTCATGAATGAATAAACAGAGTCCTGCCAGACGATTCCACTCAGCCAGTTAAATCCAATAAGCAAAAGAGATAAGTGTAAAAGTCAATTTCTAAACATAAAATAAAATCTATTTTTACCAAAACTCTGTCCATATTATCCTTGCCAATTCTGCTCAAAAAAGCATTTTGCAAGGTGCTTGACAACACCATATATAAGCCCAATTTCACTTCATACACTGCAACTTGAACTGGTTGAGCAATATCAACGTAGTCTACATATTCTTCTGACAATCGGTCGATGAAACGGGATGCAGTTTCCTAAGAAATCAAGATAGATATGATTTGAAAAGCACAGGATTCTAAACCAGACAAAATAAATTCAACAAAGAATTACATGATGTGTAACTTAATGTACCTGCCAGTTGTGAACTTGCTCAATAGCCCGTTGTAAGTCCATGACTGCAATATTACCCACCAAATTCATTGAGGAATTAACAAGCTCGAGAAACTCATCACATTCTTTTTTTAAAGCCTTAAATTTTAGAGGATCAGGGCGGAACACAATCTACATGCAAGAGGAAATTTGTTGATTAGATAAACAGGAAAGACAACCAAAATAAGTATTCACGTATTAATCCATCAAGGGCTTGAATATAAAAGAATGTTCATATCCACATAATTGTATTTGATGAGAAATAAAGCTCATATATAAGAAACAAGAAATCAATTACAAATTATAAAAATGAAAAGCATACTTTAGAAGGAGAAATCAAGGTTTCCAAACCTTTCTTTGCAGTCTCTTATGCTCAATTTCAAGCTTCCGTAGTGCAACTGCTCTTTTTTTATCAGCTTCTCTTGAAGGAGAGCAACCAGCTAAGTAGTCACATTCTTGTCGCACCTACAACATAACCAAGCAGTAAAGATAGGCTGCAGAATTTTAAAAAAAAAAGGAGAATTATGAAATTAAGGGTAGGCTTATGTTTCGATCAAGCTCAATTATACAGTCTACTTTATTTTTCTTTTATAGAACATATTATAAAACGCCAAAAAGGGAGCATACTCCAATGTACTTGAGGATGAAAAGGCACACCACAAAATCTCAAGTTGAAAGCCTTATCTAAAATTATAACTAGCCAATAACAAGTACTATATAGGAAAATGTACAGCATGATGAGAGGAATGAGCAGATAGTTACTAAAGAAATATAGATACTGATCACAGTATCATAAGTACATAGAACACTTAAATTTATCATGAAATCGATCAATATACGGCAAGAAGAGAACCTTAATTTCAAGTTCAAGCAATGAAATTTTTTCTTCTATTAGTGAAGACTTCCAGGAGTATTTCATAGCAGGATCCAAATCATCACAACTAATCAAGAGATGAAACCGTAAACCCCCAATTTGTAACCAAGCAAAACCAAGATTGGAGTGGAAACCTGCCAACCAGAAACGTACAAATAAGTTGCACTATAGAACCAACATATCCATTGAACATGAATTAATAATATATTATCATACATTGACGACCTCCTAAGATCAGAATAAACATAAACGCACCATCAACATGGGGAGAGCAATTCAGATATAGTTCTCTAAGCAGGGGCTCAACAAACGATTGCACCAAAGACCTCAACCTTTCATGGTTTGAAGATTCAATAAGTGAGCTCAGTTGATGAATGTTATCTTGCTGCAAAAGAGGAAGATTTAATTAAAAAATTGAGAAATGACAACTCTGATAACTTAGGCTCAGTAAGGTCCTCTGAAAACATCAAATGAAGCATTTCATGCAGTATATGATCTGCCAAATTTTATGGATATATGATTTCTGTTCAGAATATTCTGACAGGCATAAGAAAATAAAAATAAGGAAACCCAGCCTCATGCAGCACTCAGAGTTAGATTTTTTTTTTTTTTTCTGTCAAAAAGAAATATTAAAAAAAATAGTACCGTAATTATGTTCTTCTCAAAGGCATAAAG
>JANKKB010029918.1:0-21341 GCA_026225775.1 Bursera palmeri | reverse complement strand
TGACAGGCATAAGAAAATAAAAATAAGGAAACCCAGCCTCATGCAGCACTCAGAGTTAGATTTTTTTTTTTTTTCTGTCAAAAAGAAATATTAAAAAAAATAGTACCGTAATTATGTTCTTCTCAAAGGCATAAAGCGTGGAGTTGATTTCAGCAAATGTACCAGCATCAAATGACTTGCTCTGTGCATATATAATCTGGAATCATGATAATGTTAGATTTTTTATTACAGGAAAAATTAGCAAGCTCTTATACAATAAAAAGTACTATACCTGATGGAAAAGCGAACGAGCAGCAGATAAGAGAGAACCAGGCAAACTTTTTGGATGTGAAGGACTTTCCCAAAGATTACGTGAAGCAACTTTGAGCTTCAAACAGTACACAGAATAATCTTTGATGGCACCTATACTTTGCCTGAATTTAGGACAACAAAAAGAATTAAAGAATACATATAATGATTTACAAAAAATTAAAAAAAAATAATAATAATTGATAATAATAAAGTAAATAAGAAACATCCTATCACAAGATTCAGCTCCATTTTCACTTTTTTATTTTTTCTTTCGCTAAGTAACCACGGGAAATAAAGCTGAAAAAAAAAAGTTAATTCTTCTTCAACTGAAACATCCATTAATAAAAACACCATACAGGAGCAAATTCTCATAGTACCAATGATTCTAGGCTACAAATTGAAATCTAACAAGAAAATTTATTGTTTTCTTTTTTAGCTTAACGTCAAATTTCATTTGTTAAGATATCATATTTTCAAAATTAAAATGTAGGCCATAATTTTACTGACAAACTGCATTTGAAACACAAACAGCAGACAATCCCCACCAATAAATAAATAAAAAGATACACATAAAATCAGAGAGTGCAACAGAAAGCAATTCAGAGAGACAGAGAGAGAGGTCTACAGACACATACACTCATATGAAAGAAGGTGCATCCTTATGTATATGTAAGTCGCGCTATACTCATCCATTATAATTACATCAAAAACACAAAAATGCGGTAGATTATAAATGACTAACATAGTAGAAGCAATTATCTTACAGAATTTGGGAGACAACCGCTGTTTTAACAGGCTGAACAAGCAGATTAGGAAGAGGAATGTTATCATTGCCATTCTTCGAGAAGCTCTACACGCCAAAAAGTATATCAAACAGGAGATCTCCAAAATTTAAACCACCATACATATTTCAAATAATATAACCCTAATTCACGGCGCATACCATGAATGAATCAGGATGATAACTCCACAAAAATAAATGCCACCAGAACCACATCTCGAGAACAAAACTAGCAACTTTCACATTCACTGTAACTCAAATAATTATAAATCTTTAGCATATTAATAGATGTTAAAAAATTTAAATATCATTATTGCACTTTTACTTGTAATAGCACAGAATTAGACTTACCTGCATCCATTGACATCCAAGCATCTAGCATCCACAAGAGTTTTTGATGTGGTCCAAAGGCTTGAGGTGGTCTTCTTGAGAAGGTCAATGAATATTTCAAAGCAGTCTCCAGAAGATTAGATACATTACCTAATGCCTATGGTTGGAGTTAAGTAGACAAGGTATAAATCAAATATGAGAAAAAAAAAAACCAGTACATTGGAAAGATATCAAGTGACATAATCTACAAGGCAATTGCAAACAAAATCTCAATCTAAGAACAATCACTGATAAATTATACACATATATACAAACAAATTTTTTTACACAACCAAAAAGCACAATGTGAGAAATTCTAACACTATTTTTGTGCCCTTTTTCTTTTCCTCTTTTTTTTTTTTTTTTGGAGGGAACAAAATGATAAATTTATTAATGACAATAATTATGTCAATGTTGCAAAAAAAAAAAAAAAAGATGAGAAAAAAGAAAGTCCAAGACTACAGATTGCTGATCTCTAAAAATAAAGAAAAAACATATTCATACACTGATTTATGCACATGATGATATTGGCTTATATCTATACCAAGTATTCTATTCTAATGTAGCAATCAACACTCAATAGGCAATCTTCAAAAGTACTAACACTTTAATCAGACAATTATCCATAAAAGTCCAGTAATAACTAGAGAAATTGACAACAATGTGTAAAAAGGAGTGATTGATCTTACTACCTGCAAGTCTTTGTGATCAACCATAGGGATCAGTGATAACTCTTGAAGTAAATCCAAGTCCAGGAACCAACTTTCGCTATCATTTATAGGGAGCGTGTCCAACCAACTATCAAAGCCAGGCTTGCTACATAATCTTTCAGGGTAGAAAGCACAACAAGAAGCTAAAGTTGAATCAAGTGTAACATGACCATCAGGCACCAACTTTGCCTCCAGTTTTTGTTTTTCATGTTCAAACCTCCTTACAAGCATCTGAGAAAAATCAAACTAGTCTTAGTGAGTATCAGATATCAACTAAAATTCAGATATACCAAGGAGACTAACCTGATACATCTCCTCCAACTGTTGAGAAATATGGGCATCATCTTCATCAGATTTACATGCTATATGGGATGACATACATACACCTGGAAATATGAAGTAAACAGCAAATCAAGAAAATGCAGAACCACAAATCAGATAGAGAAAGAAATGCTCTGACAATACTCTTCCACTACCCCAACTCCATATCCTATAGTGTGGTAGCCTCCTTTTAGCCTTTCCTAACTATCTTTTTCTTCAAGTTTATATAAGTTTTTTCAGAACCACTTCTTTGCCTTCCTTGAAGGCAATCCTAAATACACTCTCAACCAATTAGTAACATTAGTACAGAGATGTGACTTCGATAAGCAACAACAGCATACCAACAAAAATATTAATGCTAGCGACATAGCCACTGAAGAAATAATAATACTTAAATAATTATTGTACTACTCCAATGTCATTTCAAGTGACTGCAAGACACCACAGAATGAAGTAAAGTTAAAAGCTATACCTTGCAATGCCAGGAAGCGAAGTTCAGGATCACACGATGCAACAACATCAATGAGACAATCACTCACTGTTACAGCAAATATTTTCAAAAAAGTTAATTCACTACATGATTAAATCACAAGATTTTCAAATTTTTATTGTCATGGCAATTTCAGAATCAGAAAATCAGAACCATACCTTGCTTTTGCCACACACATTCACAGAACTTTAAAAGTTGATGTTGTTGATAATATATCCTAGCCGACCGTGGCAAAACCGGATGACCACCATGAACCCAAAGTAAAGACCTTTGTGACTGAAAATGCCAAGAAGAAAGTTCACCCAGAATCTTTCCCTCCATCTACACATAATCAAAAAAAAAAAAAAAAAAAATTTACTACATTCAAGTTACAAGAAACATAATTAAAAGACACAGGAGTGCTACATATCATTGTCAGATTACCAGGACATTCTCAACTTCTTTTGGAAAAAAGTGATGCAATTTTCTAGTGTTCTTCATCAAAGATTGCCAGGAAATCAGTAAGGAATTGACCTGCGATGAGGTAAGACTGTTCCAAAATTGTGTGTGATCTTCAAGAAGATCAGTGTATAATTGAATCAGCTTATCAATTGAGGGAGACTTAACAACCGTCTTCAGGACTTCCTTCTCCAAATTTCTTAGAGATTTCAAAAATGATTGGAAATGCCCAGTTTCATTGGTGTAATCATGCTCACTCTCAGCATTCCACTGTTGATAACTAAGCCTCAGAAGGTCAACACAGTTAATAGCATTATAAAGGAGATTATTCTGCTCCTTTAACGTATCATCGGGTGCAGTTAAATTAACTAACTCCGTAGAAAGTACAGCAATTGGATGTGACTCTAAATCAACTTGATGATGAGATGTAAGCTCCTTGTGGAAGCGAAATATATCTTTCCAAATTTGGTCCTCCAACTCCTTTTTGATTGAAGCAAGGAATGAGTTGAAAAACTGACAGTAGGGTTGCACTTGAGAACTAAACCAGCTGAACCAGAGAAGATACAACTGAAAATCACTTTCTGTCGCTTGTTCAATTGTCCAATTTGCAGAAAATAATAGCATTTTATTAACCAAATTTAAGTTGAACTTCATCTTTCCACCAGAGGTTGAAATGATCCCCTTTGAAACATTTGGATACATGATCCTGTTTAACATCTTCACATTATTCAAGTACATCATTGCATTGTTACTGGCAGTCGAAGCTTGATCCACAGGACTGCCATTCCAGCGATTTTGCAGTTCACATGAAGCATACTGGGCACCCAGGAACTCCAAATACATACAGTTCTGTTTGACAGATTCCTCTCTTGAATACCATACGAAGTCCCTTAACTTCAAAGGCATTGGCCATCCTCCAGGCATACACAAGGAACACCCCAATGATGAATCAAATTCACACAATTCAAATGTTGACAAATATGCATTCTTGGCATGGCTAATTATATTTTCTCCTTCATCCTGGCCTAAAGAAGAAAGATAAGTATGCTCCCAGCTGATTTGGAGGCTCCACAAAGGCTGATTTCCATTCGCAAGAAGCTGCTGAAATAAATGAACCCAACGTGCAAGCTCAAGATATGTAATACATTTATTAAAGTGCAAACCTTCAAGACTAGCATAGACATGTGCTTTAGCCATTGATTCAACCAGTTTACTAGCAGGAACACCAGAAAGAGCAAGAAACCTTTTTGCATCATTTAGTTCCCCATCCTCAAAGGCAAAGCCTTTTCCTTCATCAAATAGCCAATACGGAGGCATCATAAATATCTCGACACCCCTATTTCGCATAGCGCGGGATACTTCACCAAAGCTTGGATTTATTGTAAGAAACATTCGGAAATTAGGGTGTGGTTGGAGAACCACTGGTTTTCCATCAATAGTCCCGCACTCATTGAGTGTAATTGTACCACTTGGCTCGACCAAAGAGTTGATTCTATCAAGAACCTAGCAATGAAAAAACAAAAGAAATAAACAGCTCAGATAGTTGCTACGAATATCTCAGTAGGATTTTGGAAGATAAAAAGCTAACTCTTTTAAGGAAACTTCACATACCGTGGGATTACAAAGATTTGCATTCTCTAAGACTATCCATTCTCCATTTTCTATGGCCTTTATCAGCAACCCTGTAACCCATTCAAATTTAGCAGAACACGGAGTATGCTGGTTATCTTGCAACTTTAATATTGTCTTCATTGTTCTATCCAGTTCCATACTTGACCAAGAAAGAGGGAAAGCATTGTTCTCCAGATCCAATCTCAGTTTTTCAACAATCTCAACCAATTCAGAAAGAGAGTAGCTAATACTCTTCCAATTCTCTTTGTATGAGGATGGTGAACTTGACATGACATTAAAATCAACACTAGATAAGAAAGCAAGCCACCTGGAAATTAAATCCTTTCTTTGACTAACAATTACATCCACTGAGGACTCTAATTGCAAACTGCAATACTCATTAAAATACCGCTCAACTTGAGCAACAACCAAGCGAAAATTGCGAAAGGCATTATATTGCTCAAAGCACCCAAGTAATTCAGATATGTCAGTTGCAGATGAGAGATTCAATTCATTCAGTGTATTTCCAGTTAGCTGAGATAGCAACCTTATCAATGAAGTCTTTCCAGATGACGATGGGCCAACCAGAATGCATAACCATTGTTGTTGTACACAATGTGCAGCAGCTTGCAAGCTGTGGCGAATACCGGGCAGAATTTTCAGCTGACTACTAGCAACTTTAGACAACTGACTAGAATTCCTTTTAATAGCTGTGTTCCCCACTATTAAATATCGAGAATTGAGCTGCACTCTTGGATAAGGATTTATAAAAGGCTTCACCCCAAAAATCTGTTCATAAAGCCGCAGAACTTCTTTGCGGTCACTAGCAGTACGCATTCTTTGAACGTAGAGGATATCAAGAAAGAAATTAACTTTTGTATTCTCAGGTGCACCTAAGTTTAAAACAACTAGAAGTTAAACCAGGACATAAGCTAAATCATAAAACATAATGCATAGGAATATTAAATTGCACAAAAGAAAGACATGTCAGACCTTGTATTATCTGACATGACCTAATCACATCACGGAGATTAAACTCCCAGGGTGAGCCATCCTGAGCAAACTTGTGATAAACCATGGTTTCTTCATGTAATCGTTTATTAAACAAAATCAGCTTTGAAAGCATAGATCTCGGTATTGATGGATACCGTGAACTACAAATGAAAAGATAGTCATCCTCTACCAATTCATCCACATATACCTGAGAAACCAAATGAAAAGGAATAGAGCAATGGCAATTTTCATTAATGTCAGTTAATCATTCAGTTTCATCAATGTTATATATCAATGCAATGACAATGTAACAAACAAACCTTAGTGAAACGATTGAGAAAGGACCTAGGAAGGCCTTTTCTGCCACCACCCTGATAAGAAGGATTTTGACATGCAAAAACTCGGAAAGATGATGGACACCTAAATGTAAGACCTAGCTCTGGAATGAAGACCTCACCACGATGATCCAGAATAGCATTCAAACCCTAATAAAAATAACAATTTATCACTATTATAATCATGCATAGAAAGATGAAAGAGAAAGAACTACATAAACAAGCAAAAGCAACAAAGAAAAGGGTTGCAAGTAATAGAAAAAAGCAGAGGGTAAACAGTGCCTCTAAGACAGATTGTGGGGCAAGATTAAGCTCATCTAGCAACACCCAACAACCCTCCTTTATCGCCTGCAAAGAAAATTGAAAACATTTCAGTATTATATGGCAAGTAGACTAAAGACAAAAGTTCTCTCGAAACATGTCTTAACCTGCAGTAAGATTCCATCGGCCCATGCAAACTTCATTCCCTCGTCACTCTCAACAGGCAAGTCTGACCCCAACAAATCCATTATGTCAGTCTGCACCACAAGCACAACTACAATCATTAGCATAGAAATATTATAAGGTTGCAAAGAATGAAAAAGAGAATGAAGAACAAAAACAGCATACACAACAGACATTTACCTGCTCAGATAAATTAATGCGAACAACTTTATGCCCAGAATAATTGCTTAAGGCCACAATTAGACTCGTTTTCCCAACACCTGGACTGCCTTCCAGTAACACTGCAAAATATGAAATGATTTAAGATGTCAATAACATTCTAGAACATCCCAGGGGATGTGTGGGAGGACATCATCAGTACTGAAAACAGACAAACCAGGCTTGGGAAGCTGCATAGCTCGCAATACCCGCAAGGTATTTCGACGTGTGGTTGGTGCCCAAAATTTAAAATCTCCAATATGAGTCTTTTCATGACCTATAGATTTAACCCACAGATTAGTAAGGCATATAGAACGAGAGTATCCTTACACAGTGCGGGTTAATATTGAATATCAGCCACAAATATTCAAATCAGAATTTCAAAAATGTATAGCTCATTTTAAATTAAAAAGAAGTCAAACAAAGAAAAAAAAAGAGAGTCCAACAGGAGCATTATATTTGTACTTTGTCCAAAATAACAAACTGCTCAAAATTAACAGTCACACTTGTAACTAGTTTAGTCTCCATAACAGTATAAATTTAAACAACAATATATAAGATCACCTTTTTCAATGTAAAATGGATTGATCCCAAAGACATTGTCACATTGCATATCATCACAGCATGAGATATCAACATTTGTTCCAAGATCACCCCAACCATAATTCTCCATGGTTGACAGTTTTGCCGAAAGCACATTGTTATTGCTCACCTATAGTATCAGAATGGAAATCATTGTCTCATGATTCTACAAAAATTCCAATAAGGCAAAAAGGTACCACAAACAGTTTCCAAATGAGCACCCAAAAAATAATAATAATAGTAATGTTGCAGTGAATAAGCTCTCTGTCTTTATTTGATAGAAAAGGTTTGACAACAAAGCAAGAAGAGAAAAACATTAAATAACTGAAGAAAGATCGAATACAATCAGCAATTTATTAGAGCCATAACCAACATTAACACATCTCTATCAACCCTAGGAGAGGACAAACTGATGTATGATTCATTCAGTTAGCAGTGAGAAAAACAAAATAAATAGAAGGAAACGCACCTTTAGTTGTTGTAAAAGAAAAGACAAGCATCTCTCCCTCAACTCCCCAGCATCACTTTTAGAAATACCAGTGCCTACGTAAAATGGGCAAAAGAGAACAATATAAGATGAGAATTAAGTAAAAGAAAATGGAGGAAAAATAAACTTCAACCAGCGGCAAATGGTAACAAGGACTGGCACTACCATTAAAAGAGCAGAACAAAACATATTATAGCCTTACAACACCAATCACATCCAACTTTTGATGCATTCAAACTTTGACATCAACACATCATTGAATGCATAAGTGCAAAAGAAAAGTGAAAATTATTTGGTGCAATGTCAAGGCAGTATATATTTTAAATAAAGAAGTACTATCAACCCCAAAGATTTGGAGTCACTTTGCTCTAATGCCTAAAAGCATTAGATCTAAGGTTTGACTCTCACTGCCTACAATCAATTCCTAGGAGCCATGCCCTTGGGCCAATGGCCTGAGGTTTACCCAATCCCTAACAACGTAGTTCAGATGCTCTTATCTTCTTTGAGGCAAATGCAAGAAATTGAAGACAAACATTGAGCTATAACTAGGTAAGGAAGTACCTAAATTCAGTCCGTCAAGCAAAATAAGGAAAACCCCATGGAGAAATGCATAAGCAGGCCCTAAACTTTTCTCTGTCACATTAATGAAGGCAATCCAAGACAGGAGATCTCTCACAGTTAGAGTTCTCTCTATTTGTAATTGGCTGAACCACTGTAGAGCAGAGGAAATAACAGAAACCAGGTTACTCAAACTGATACAAATGAAAACATAGAAACCACAAACAAGACCAACCATCATAGCAGAAGTACCCATGAAATCCCAGAAAAAAAAATATACAACATGTCCGGCTAATGCCTCTCCATTAATGCTTTAACAAGGATGAAACAAAGACTATAATTATAAAAATTCATCCACAAAATACATTTGATAATTATGTAGTACTTCAAGACCTAGTGACTGGAAATGGGATTCTTACTAATATAAAATGAAGACTACACAATTATAGATCTCTTTTTCACATAATAAGATGTATCCAATAAGGTGAAGTAATTAAAGATGATGGAATGCAATGGTATGTACTGTAGAGAGCTGTCTGCACCAAAATGATAATTCATTTCTCATACTAACCCGTGGCACATAAAAAATAATAGGAAATCTGAACTTACCCCCCAGAAACTTAGCATAGGACCCACCAAATATACGAGTCCAGGATTGGCAATTCTGAAAAAATAAATATGCTAGATTAAGATCATGCAAGAGACTATGTTTCTATGTACAATAGTAAATATAAAAATATTTCCTAAATACACATACCTTTGTGAAGCAATGTTTCTAAGCTCATCTAAATCACTAACAGAAGGCACCCATATCTCAGTAAACCGGTTACGAAGAGCAGGAGATAATTCCTTCTTACCATAATCACCACCAGGATTCATAGTTGCCAAAAGAAAGAAGTTCTTTTGAGCGGTAACATTTTCTAGAATCGGTCCTCCTTTCTCAGCCAAAGACTGCAAAATGAAAAAAAAAAACAATAACAGCGCTAAGTTTGATAACTTGTGCAACAAAATGACAAGGGATTCATTAACTAAACTAAACCAGCCCCTAAGAAGAGGATTACTCACCAATTTTCTCTCAGGCTCCAACACACTATTCAATCTTTCCAGAACACTATCATCGGCCAAGGAAATTTCATCCACAAGAAAAAGACTACCATCCTTCATTGCTTGCACGAGAGGACCATCATGCCACATAAAGATAGTCTGCCACCTCTGATGCAGCTGAGTGAGGTTCAATATCAGCTTCTCGAGACTATCAAGATCTTGTGGAGTCACAGCAGAACATGAAACCTGACCTTCTCTGTAGCATTTAATTATTACAGACAACTTATTAAGAGTTGAAGAAGCCTGACCGATGTCTGAAGAAATCGTCTACAACCAAGGAATCATAAGAAACCATGAGTGTCCACTAAGGAAAAGCACAAGCGCAATATTCCATATTTTGTAATTTCTTACATTGTTATAAAAATAAAAAATAAAAAGACTTACTGAGTCCCCTGTATAGTTGATTAAAGCCTTTGACATCCTCAACTGTTCAATTAGGTACTGAAATTCAGACATTAGTCTTGATCTATCCCGAACAGGATAGAACCCCTGTAAAACAGTTCATCAGTGAACATTTGAAGACCATTTAACTTGTCAAAATACCCAATGCTCAAGACAATACAAGCGTGCAGAAAAAATGAAACAAATATAACTGATAACAGACCCCGATAAAATCAGATGTTTCAGTGTACTGATGGCAATTCAAAATAAGCAACTTGGACCCCAAAACCAAACTCAGCAACTGGCAGACTGTTGTCTTTCCACCACCAGTTTCACCAACAAGAAGTACAGGTTCACGTAACTCATAGCAACGCTTAACAAGAAAGTACAATCTCCACATACTTCTTGTCCAGATGACACTGCAAGGAACCAATTAGCAGAGTGAGAAAATGGCACTATAATGCATTAAAGCCCAAACCACCAGCATTAAGAAATTAACCCTGTTACAATCCATACTTTCCAAGTCTATCTGAAACCAAGTCACTTCCAGCAACTTCCTGAGAAATCCACAAACAGAGAAAAATAACTTCAGGATATTCATTTCTTAACCAGTCTCCCAAACAGATAGACCAATCAAATGACAATACTATGGATCAAGTGTTGGCACTAAAGAAATAAATCATCAACAGACTTCTTTATCATGTACATTTAGCAGCATATTACCATGAGATGTAAAAACAAAATACCTGTGGATACAAGTCGTCTTTGATGATTTTGACACGAAGATGTCTCTCCAAAACTTCTTGAACCACACACTTCTCACCCTCATCACGCAGCCTTTCTGCCAAAAGATAATAACCATCCCTGGCCAAATCTTCATAAGACTTTCCAAAGGCCTTGAAACGGTTAGCCCAACGGAACAAATCTCGTGGAGTTATGAATCCATGTTTTCCAGCAAATACCTTGCTACTCTGCCTGTGCAACTGCAAGTCCTTCATAACTTCAACCATCTTCTTAGCGTAGCTTTCAGGGATTTCACACCTTTTTTCTAGTATTGTGCTCAATTCATTTTCTGGGATTTCATCAACATGAATCTCTACAAAACGATTGCGAAAGGCTCGAGAAAGCAATTTACGCCCACCATAAAAAGTAGGCGGATTTTGAGTGGCAAAAAGCATAAAATCTGGATGAGCCTTTATAGTTTCACACAGCTCAGGCACAAAGAGCTCTCTATTGTCATCTAGCAAACGATTCAATGCTTCCAGCACATCTGATGGAGCTAGGTTCAGCTCATCTAGAACAATCCACTGACCATTCCTGACAGCCTTAACCAATACACCTTCATGAAATACAAGCTTCCCAGAAGCACCAGTTATGTAAGAACCTAAATACTCCTGCAGGTCAGTGTGTTCATGATTATTTATCCGCACGAACTCATGACCAGTTATGGTAGCAAGATACTGCACAAGACTAGTCTTCCCACTAGATGTTGGACCCTGTAAGAGAATTGGATACCTCTTAATAAAAATTGCACGTGCCAGGTTGCTAAGATGTTCTTTAACGCTTTTTGTCAAAACATAATTCTTCAAGAAATCATCAGACATTGAGATCCCTCTATTAACTTCCAAGTAAGCATCAAAAGGTACAGGTGGAGGTATATTTTTCCCTACAACATAATCAATCATCTGCTTCATAAGCTTTGCACTGGGTCCATCCAACAAAGTAAGAAAAAACATGCAGAATCCATCATAAAGTGCTTTGCCAAATCCAAACTTCCTCTCTGCCTTCCTTGTAAATTCTAGTGCACGGTATAGAGACCTTAAGCTGTACTGTGGCTTCTGATTAGCCCCATCCTGCAGCCTTTCTTCAGATTCCTTTTTGGCTGCTTTGTAGAAGCACCTTATTTTTTCTACTAACTCTCTATTCGATCTGCTTTCACCTAAAAATCTTTCAATGAATAGTTCTAAATCTTTGTCATCCAAAACATCATCAACAAAGAACTCACTAAACCTACTCAGTATAGCATAAGGCAGATCCCTCTTCCCAGCATCAGTTGCCGGGTTCATACAAGCAAATATACGAAAATTAGGATGCCTATGTATAAGACTGACATCCCCTCTTTCAGCTAAACAAAGTGAACCATTTTCTCCTTCAAGAACACCAATAATTCTCTGCAAAGTCTCTGGTGGAGCCAAATTCATCTCGTCAAGCAAAATCCACTCACCCTTTCGAACCGCAGTTAGAAATGCTCCTTCTACAAATGAAAATATCATCCCAGATGAAGCAATTTGTCTTCTGGCAGTTTCAAGTTTCATAGAAAAATTCTCCCATTCCTCGTCCAAGGGTTTCTTCCTCTTTTTCACCTTCTTTTGATACTCATCAACATATTTCTGTAGTCCTTTTAACAATTTTTTCCAATCCTTATCCCTTAAAATCTTTTGCAGATGGGAAAAAATCTTCTCATTTTCCTGGATGTCAGATACAACAGCAAGTTATATTTTTCACAAGTTACATTTATCAAGTCTATCTACATCACATAGGCAAACAGAGACTACATATATATATATATATGAAATATATGTAATGTTGATTACAAAAGGGAAAGTATCATATAAATTGTTAAAATTACCATCAGGGAGAACGTCTTAGAGAACAAATACTCAAACTCCTTATATAAGGGAGTACATAAGAACCGTGCATCCATAGGCTTGAATCCTCCTAATAAATCAGCAACATCACTCTGTTGACTTAAGTTCTGGGGAAAAAAGAAAAATAATAAGAGATCATCAACAATCATTAACAAGGGGGTAAAGAGAGAAATCCTCCACCAGCGTACCAAGACAGTAAGTCTCTGACCAAGCATCATGGCCAGATTCTGCACTATTGTAGTCTTGCCAGTACCAGTTTCACCAACCAAGAGAACAGACTCATTATACTTAACAGCGCAAGCTATTCTCTCAAGTAAATGCAGAGAACTTTGAATGTTGACAAACTGTCTACTCTGGTCATGTAACTGCAAGATCAAATTAAAATTTAAAAAAAAAAAAAAAAAAAAACTACAACATACTGAAATTATCNTTAAAAAAAAAAAAAAAAAAAAAACTACAACATACTGAAATTATCAACACAAAATCTTACAAAACCTAAAAAATAAAGGCAAGTTTAAGTGCATACACTAACTGTTTTGTCGCACTGGAGAGTAACTCGTCCAATTCTTAATTCTGAGGGGGATTTCTGCAGTTCAGTGGCAAACATAAGAAACTAATGATATCTATATCAGTAGAATTATCCATAACAACTTAAACCAATATACACCTGGATTATGGGTTCATGAGAAGGATATAAGGTCTCGGCCACTGAAATGGGAACTGCCCACATTTTTGCAAGTTCTTTCATCATAGTCAACCGGGTTTCAGCAGATGTTGAAAAAGATGCAAATATATCGACTGCCTGAAAGCAGGATAAACCATTTCACTACCAAATCTTTAAGATGGAACATTAACAGAAACAAAGAAGTACAGAGGAACATTAACAGAAACAAAGAAGTACAGAGGAACATTAACAGAAACAAAGCAGTACATAAACAGAACGTGACCTCTTGATAGATGTAATGGCACTCGTAAGCCGACAAACCATCTACCGTCGAGCTGAAGTCTAAACCTGCAATTCGCTTGCACCATTTGAGGAGATCCCTGCCATTTGGAGAAATGAGAAAAAATGCAGTGACTGAAATCAATTAACCTCAACATACAACATGAACAGAACAATGCAGTTAGATACCTTAATGAGAACCTGCTGAGAGAAGCAAGCTGGTGCAGAGGGAAAGAGCTAACCCTTTCAAAGGTCTCTGCCATATACATCAGAAAGTTATTATAAATGCATTTTTAGTCCAAAACCACAAAATTACTTCTTAACAAACCCACCTATGAGTCTTGCAGCAAGCCATTCCAAATTTGGATACCATGCTTTCACTATATTTTGCAAGTCATCATTAGTTGGCGGCATAACCATCACTCTCCTCCAGACATTGCCAAGTGAATTGCCACCTACCACAAAGAAAAGGTGATTGAAACAAAGAGAAGCAATTTTCATAACCTGATCAGGTAAAGGTGTCAGTCCTATTGACTGTGTTATGATCACCTCATATTGGTAATAAGTCTAGAGAATAATTTTAAACGACTCAATATATGTAAAATACATGCAAGCTACCTAATTTTTCATGATATGTTCATATCGTAAGTTTAAAACTTTTGGACCCTTATCCTGTATTTCATCCTTTCCCAACAAGTTTAAGTTTTAGGTCAAGTGGTAACTTAACAAGTAAAATTGTTAATTTGATAATTTGGAATATTAAAAAAAAAATTAAAAAAAAAATGAAAGCATTTTTTAAGATAGTTGGGAAGCTGAATACATGTATAATGGAAAATTTTTCTACTCTAGCACCTAAGTGAGTGTTGGTTACAAAAGAATTTCAAGTTTTTTTTTCTCTCCATTATAAGAAACTTACTTTCCATAGTATGAGTATATACTGAAATGTACTCACATTGCCATGTCATAGCATGTGTTTGCGTATGTGCATGGGCTATGGATTCACAAACTTAGGAAATTCTTTCTTGTTGAGATAAAATGTTCTACATTTAATGGGTAGTATTAACGTGTGCCCTACGGGCACATGTTAAGCTCTCAAAACTTGTATTTTTTTCATTTATTTAAATCATTAATCTATCTTAAAAAAAGTGTTAAATTAATTATTTTATTATATTTTGTAATTTAAATAATAAAATACACTTTTCAATATAAATTAATTATTGAAATAAATGAAAAGTCACATTTTTTGATAGTTCAACATGTGCCCTTCGGGCACAGGTTAAGATTACCCATGTTTAATATAAACAAAATGGAAATAATAAAGTCTTAACATGAAGCCAGTAAGTGGGATGGAAATCTGGAAGGGGTTGTGAAACTAGATTGTCCACAAACCTTCAGTACCATGAGATATATCAAGTTTGGAAGTTGAAATGGTAGAAAATAGTCGAAAACTTTCTGTCACCCTTATTTCCTGCAAAATCCACAGACGCTCTAAGTTCAAGTAGACAAAAAAGAGACAATAAACAAAAAGTTTCTACACAAGAAATCACTTTCAAAAGATTGAAAAATTGCATAGATATAAGACAGGCAATGATGGAGACATAAAACAAGTTACAAGTAGCAATCTTATAGAACCAAGAAGTTTCCAAAGCAACCTTTGCTTATAAAGTGCCGTTTAATATATGGATACCATCAGGGCTTCCAACATATCAAATGTTTCAGCCTAAGTTAAGGTAAACTTTCAAGAGTGTTAACAAAAATTCAAGAGTGCAAATAATCAAGACAGAGCTATGGAAAGAATATGAGTGCCCATCAAGTAATTCACATTATTAAATAAACCAAAGAGCAATTGGACATACATGCTAAGGCAGCATCCAACATATTGATCAATTGCAATATCAGAATTAAGTTTATTTTATGAGAGAGAATTAAGTATAAAATAATCACCTCTCCATGGCCAGTCAGAAACGAGCTTGCACCTTCCAATAAAGGTAATAAAATGGATTGCACATCCGATGGTGCTTTGTCAAAATCCTCGAAAACAATCCAAAACCCATTTAGAATAGCCTGTAAAAATGAAAATTTTAAGGCAATACAACATGGTAAAAAGATGATTTAAACAAAAATCATTTATTAAAGAAGAAATAAGACCTGAGTAAGAGAGCCAGGTTGCCATCTAAATTCACCAGGTTGCTCCGTACAAACATAACTTCCAATTAGTGTTTTGCCATCAATTTGATCATCCATGTGAATTGAAAGAACTAAGAGAAGAAAGATGGAGAAAGAGAGTCGATCATTAAAGCAGGCTGAAGTAACAATATAAAGGAAAAACCATGAAGAAAAAGATCATAGATATGCCATTAATAAATGAAATAAATATAAGGACACAATTACTGAATTGACAGCAATCACTTTGACCACTAAAGGCTGAAGCAACAATACAAAGGAAAAACTTTTAAGAAAAATATCAAAGACATGACATTAAGAAATAAGATGAATATAAGGACAAAATTACTAGACCCATAGCAATCGCTTCAACAACATACAACCAAAACAGGCTCCTTACAATACTCAGAAATATGCCTAAGGAAACTTAAGTTGCAGATAGCACATATCATGAAACAATTTCTCAAGAATACAGTACTCCAGAAACATGTTCAATAACTATAAAGTCCAACTCAAACTACCCACCACTTTAAGAGAAGTCATATCCCATAATTTCAAAACGATAGATTTATTCTTCAAAACTAAGTATCACATTTCAAGCTACTGATTTATGAAGTATTTCAAAATGCCACAAGTAGGAGCTATACAAATTTTAGAGATGGAGACGGTGAATCTTAAATAGACTCAACAAGAGGAACTGATATATGAATATAATTTTATAGAATAAATAGGCACAATGTAAGGGTGACACAATTTCGAAGGGCCATTTAAGAATGTTTATCGACCATGATGATTTATAACAAAGAAATTTAGATAGACATTAAACTGTAAATAGACAGCACCACTAACAAAGATCGCACAAAGAAAATCACCTTGGTTACCACTTTCCCATGCCAAATAACTTATAAGAGCAGATTTTCCAGAGCCAGCAGGGCCATACAGAAGAACAGGCCACTTCTGACTTACTGCCAACAAGACCCCCTCAAAACTTCTCTTCATCATAGATGTCAAGGCAAATGGATTACCACCTGATTTATTATCTCTGAATTCCAAAAATGGACTAAACATCAAAATGTAATTAAGAAAATACAAAAATAAAAAAGCAATGATATCCCTCAAATAACCATGTCAAAATTTATGGAGAGGAAAAGGAGCAGCTAAATGTTTATAAAAGGGTAATAATCAATAGCTTAGCCTATTCTTTAGCTTGAAAACCTACGATGTCATCAACCTCCGGCGCCGGATTGATGGCTCAATTTCAGGAAACTGTGATGAGGGCATTGAATTAAGGCCAAAACACTGCAAAAAGTTTTCTTGATTGAAACTGAAGTCACTGGTACTTGAACCCAACATTTTGATGTTCGATGGTCCAATATATGAGCCAGCCTGCTCTAATGATGTATCTCGACAAAATTCCTCCCAGCTGAAAATTGAAAAAGCAAGAGAAACATTGTAGGATAACAGAGCAAATATCTAAATAATTATTTGTTAGAAAGTGCTTGTTCAAAAGAAATAAAAAAACAAACCGCAATAAACATGAAATTGCTTCTTCAGCTTGTACACCAAAGTTACCAACTGCTCTATCACTCATTCTCAACGTTCGAGACAGTATCTGTACACAACACCATCTTATGTCTGCAACATCCTTCTTCACTTCAGCATCATTGAAAAAGTTGGGGTCTCCAAACTTCTTAACAAGATCCAAGAAACAGGACCAATCCCAAAGTTTGGAAAAAATCTCAGGTTCAATTATAAGGAGGCGATAAGATGTTCTAACAGCATTCAAGTAACGACTTACAACCTGAAAAAAGACATTAGGATCTGAGTGTGACCTAAGAGCAATCTGAAGATAGGTAAAATGCTAGTTGAAGGTACGGATACAGGACAGTAGATTCTCAACAGATATCAAGTGAATATAACACACAGCAAGGCAAAGTCCGTCGTTAGAACTCATCAACTTACAATGATATGTGAGGAACGATAGAAATTACATGCCTAACCTTACTTTTGTAGAGGTCTACAGAACAGATACATCACTCAATGTCTTAGAACAATGTTACAAATCTGTAAGATTCTTTGCATGGTACCACAAGATATTGTAAAAAGTATACAGCAGAAGTTCTTGCCCAAAGAAAACAAAAAAAAAAAAACCATTGCTATCTAATTTGACAGTCATTAACAAGGAAAATAGGGCGAGGGAAGTTAATATGATCTACCAGCTATATCTTCAATTCCTGACTTAAAGTACAACTAAAAATATGCAAATTATCAAGGCAATGCAGCAAAAACTATCTTATACAGAACCTCATCACACATAGTAACCAGTATAATGCATGTTATCGTTAAATCAATATGTATACACCAAGAAATAAGAAGAGAGAAAAGCAATGGCTTCACAAATAATTCACCCAAGAGGATTTCACTAGATATATTGTACATACTCTCCCAGACAACTCGGTGACCGTTCTCTTCACCAAAAACCGTTGAAAAGGAGGTGGAGCGAATTTGAAATAAGTTAATATAGACCTGCACCAAAATACAAAGCATAAAACAAGCACATCAGCATGATGGAAGAAATTCTTCAATTTAAAATTGAATGTCCTAATAATTGTCATTTAGAAAACCAACAGTGTTTTCCATTGGAAAATGGGTTGTTTCACCTGATTGGCAACTCGTTAGCACATAAAAGATAAACAAAATTCATTAGTCTTAAAATACCTATACCCCTGACAACAACAAGGATGATCATGAATCAAAGACTATATTTGTATGTGGATTAGCATGTCGATTCTACTAAATTGTTTATTATATTTAATTCTAGAATTCTTTAATTAGTCAAGGATAATGTGGCACTTAAAATTTATGATCAGCATAACTCAGCATATGAGTTTATTGTATGATTAGAACTCCTGCCAGAACAACGGTCTCACACTATAAGATCTTAGCCAGTTCTTTGTCTATTACCACAGCAGGACACCCGCCATTACTTCTCCACAAGAAGATTAAGGCAGATTAGACACAAGTGCAAAAAAAGTATTGACTTGTAAACTAATTAGCAATAAGTAATGGCATAACTTGTCATTTGAAATAGTGAACATAACTCAAAAAAAAAGGCATTTGATACATCAATTCAGTGTTCCTGATTGTTATTTTTCCTTTTCCGCAAATAAACTTAAGCAAAATCATTGAATTTAAGGTGACAAAGAGTGTACCCCAATAAAAAAGGAGCCAAATCAAGCACACGAGAGAAGGCCAGGCAGGCAAGCTCATGAAGATCCAATCCCCTCCCTCTTTGAACATGAAACTGGATAATATCAACATCCACATTATCAAAATATCCTAAATCTTCAGCTTGTTCTTTTGAATTCAACCGTAAATCAGGCACAAGATGAAGCAAGGCAACAGCTTTATCAACAATTTCCCGTGCTCTTGGACGGAAACACCCAATCAATGGAATTGTATAATGAGGGTGCAAACATAGCTCTGCAGTAGAATTCACCACTTCCTCTTCTGTCACATTATGTCCCTGCACAATCCAGATGTCCAAAAATGAATATTTCAGGAGAGAACACAATAGGAAACACCCAGGCTGTGCAACTTTGCACTCATAGTTTAATTTCTACAATCTAAACATAATACCTAAAAGATACAACACGGAACCCCATATTTCTCATTCTTCTAATTTCTCTCATTGATATAGGTTTGAAACTTTCTTTCAACAGAAAGCCAAGACTTATGTAGACTTTGAATTCCTATTTTCCTTGTCTTCTCTACTTCAAATTTCTTAAGAACAAAACCAAGGGTGGTCAAGGATACCTTTTTGGCAAGTGAACTAAACCGTTGTAGACCCCCAAGCTTGGGACACCGGGCAAGAAACCTCTCAAAAGCAGATTCAAGACCGAAACTCCCATCAATTGCCATTTAAAACTCAAAATATATATATTAATAAACCTATAAGTCAAAATTGTGTATGTTGAAATTTTGATGATAACAACAATCCTATACAACCCGAATGCAAGTCTTTCTCTGTGTCGGGTTAAGCCTGCACATCACCAGATTATATAACAACAATCAGTAGCAGATAAATAACGACCCACATTAACATTAAGAAACCAAATGCAAAGCTCATCAGTTTTCAACTGAAATTCAACTTCCATAAAAACTAAAACTTCAATTTTCCCTTCAAAGAAGACACCCTTTTAAGTTTACCATAAAAATAAATAAAAAAGTTACCACTAAAAACTTTAAGAACTGTCCCCAGTGCATGTATACAATAACAATTTACGAAGAAAATTAGTCCAAAAAAAAAAAAAAAAAAACTTTGCATTCAAGTTTTGATATTTCCTTCGAATAAAATATACCCTTTTAAACAAAAAGGAATTCCCAGAATATATTTTTAGGAACTGTTTTGTATTTTGCACTTACAAATATCAGACGGAGAAGTACTAAACTTTCCCGGAAATATTGTGTGAAAATTTACTTTTCGCGGCAATCAAATAGATTTTAGAGAAGCAGAAACGAGGTTGAAAGCTGACCAACTTCTCAGTTCCCAGTCACTTCTGCTCCCTTCAGCAGTTTCTCCACTCCAGTTCAGGGTTTAGGGTTTTGCAGACGTTAGAGAGTATATATACATTATCAGAGTGCGCCGCTTGCAAAAGGTGGCGGGAGTCGGCAGCTCGGCGTGGTTGGCTAACTTGGCTTAATATTGTTAAGGCTAATTCAAAAACCTCCCCTAACATTTAAAAAAATAATTTATACCTCTCATCTTTCACAAATATGAAAAGTCTCCTCTGTAGTTTTATTGGCTTTCAATTATTCGTCATACTATCGAAACTTGATTTTGTAAAATAAAAGTTAAGTGCTAATTTTTTTTTAATGTAAAGCAAGTTATGAAAAGGCATTCGGCTATTTTTTTTTTATTTAATTTTACAAAGTCTCTTGATTTGAATCTCATACATTTACGTGATTCTTAATTATTGAATTAATTTGAAATATAGATTTATCATTTAAAAGAGCCGAAAATAATTAAGTTATTTATTTTATATATTGAAGTAGAGTATAATTCAACAATCAATAACTTAATAATCAAATGTAGACGATGGGTATTTGGATTATTCTTTTGTTATTTTTCATTTTCTCTTGATTGTTAATGAAATCTGTTAACACAAATTTTTATGACTTCTGATAGAGAAAATAAATGATTAATATTAAAGTAAAAAAAGAATTTTAAAGAATAACTTTATTTTTAAGTGCAATTTTATTAAAAAATTTCGTACCATAGCTTTTGAGTTCTCTGGCCAAGCTAAGGGTTATGATGCAAATATTTTTTGAAAATGAGATTATTTAAAAATACACTTAAAATAAGGTATTACTTTTTTAAGTTTCTGAAAAAGCATCATGATATTTTAAAAAATTAAGGGAAATTTGCGCGAATAGCCTCCCAGAGGAGCCCGAAATGATAAGTAGCCATGCCTTCAAAACCCTCTCATACCCT